>ML833093.1:36844-51909 GCA_009831015.1 Picea engelmannii
AAGGAAGGTGAGAGGTCTCAAATAATTTTTAAAAAATCATTTGTGGAGTTTCTAGATGGAGGGGGGCGTAACTCCTCTTGGAGGGTGCAATAAAAGGGTGAAATTGAAGGATTGGAGGGGGATTAATGAGAAAAAATGAGTGGGATCACCCTAGGAGGTGATGTGGGGGTTAAAGGGAGTCATAACTCATGAGAGGGGGCCCCATTTAATTCACAACATCCACCACCAAGAAAAAACGTCAATCCCCCTAGGGGGCATGACTTTTGAGTGTAGAAGGTGGGTAAAGGGTTAGAATAGGTTGGAAAAGGTTGGGAGGGTCATGTTATGCTTAGGGAGTCTCTCTCTAACCTTTATTCCATCATTTTACATCCTCTAACTTATTATTACAATTTTTACATTTTTGTCATGTTTGGACTTTAGCAATTAAAATTGTTGTTTTAGACTAACTGACACTCTGGGTGGACAAACCCATGGCTAAAGTTGTCCGACTGAGCTAAAACTTGGTCCATGGAAGTAGGGGGTGCTATTCCATTTCTTTTGAGCACAAATACCCCTATCAAAAGTCCAAGGACCTAGTTTTTACAATTATTGCTCAAAAATAATTAATTAATTAAATAATTAAACCTCCAAACTTAGGGAAATTTAATTAAAAATTAATTAATTAAAAAAAACTAATTAGACTCTACGGAATTCTGCGAAACTTTCTAAGATGTCTTGCATGGTCATTTACAATGATTCCCTATAATAGTTACCAAAACATAAGCCCACTAGAACATCGTTCACCACTTTGGAGGAATTATTGCAAGTGTGAGGGAAAAACTCAAGGGAAATCAATAAGGCTGAAAAGCCCAATTGATAACCTGAGGATAAAAAACCCTCGGTGAAATGAACTCTTCCAGTGAACCGATCCCAAGGTAACTGACCTAGACATGACTCATGCAGACCTATCACATTATTAACCCACGCAGGGGTGCGGAAATTCCAATTACAAAAATAAGTGTTGGGGCCAAACATGCCCTGTATAACCAAAGTTTTCGACAACATGAGCATCTAACGATGCATCTCTTCATGGCACATGAGTTGACCATCGGTGCTAAATGGGCGGTCAACAGGGTGTGTAAAGGTTAGGAAGGGGTTGGGTAGGCTAGGAGGTGTCTCTCTCAGCATTATTCACCTTTACTTTACTATAATTGCTCAATAATTACAAAATTGACATTTTTCCCATGTTTTGGGTTAGCAATTAAAACTGTTTTTATCTGACTAAGACTCCTAAGTGGACAACCACCTAGCAAAACTTGTCCGACTGAGTTGAAACTTGGTCCAAGGGTGTAGGGGGTGTCATTCCATTTCTTTTGAGCACAAATACACCTATCAAAAGCCAAAGGACCTAGTTTTTACATTTTTTATCAAAAATTAATCAATTTATTAGTTAATTAAATTTCTAACCTTACGAAATTTTAATTAATTAAAAAAAGTCTATCTAGACTCAACGGAATTCCGCGAAACTTTTTGAGTTGTCTTACATGGTCATTTACATCATTCATGAACACTAGCTACCAGAGGATGACTTCATTAGAACACCTTTCACCACTTTGGAAGATTTATTAATAGTGGGAGTGAAAAACTTAAGGGAAATTAATAAGGCTGGTTAGGCCAAATTAATAACCTGAGGATAAAAACACTCAGTGAAAGGAACTCTCCTAATGAAGAAATCCTAAGGTAACTGACCTAACTATGATCCATGCAGACCTATTACATTATTAACCCACGCAGGGGTGCCGAAATTTCATTTACAAAAATGTGTACTAGAGGCAAAAATTGCCCTGTAGAACCAAATAATCTCTGACTTGTTTGCATCTGATGATGCATATCTTCATGGTACATGGAGTTGACCCCCTAGTTGAATAGTTGGTCAACAGACCCTAGTGAGGGCCCCGAGTACATGACAGGGTTCTTGGTCAAAGACAAAGCAGTAAGTCCTTAGAAGTGTTCTAGGGCCCCTGGATGTGTTCCAAGGAATCCTTGCTCGGTACTTGGATTGATCCTTGGATGTGTTCCTTGGTGGTTGATGATATAAGTCCCTAGATGTGTTCTAGGGCCCCTAGATGTGTTCCAGGGAATCCTTGCTCCGTACTTGGATTGATTCTTGGATGTGTTCCTTGGTCACTGATGATATAAGTCCCTAGATTTATTTTAGGGCCCTTGGATATGTTCCAAGGAACCCTTGTTTAATGCTTGGGTTGATCATTGGTCTTGTACCTTGGTGGATAAGACCCTAGATGTGTTCTAGGGCCCCCAAATGTGTTCTGAGGCAACCTAGTCTGGGACCAGGTGGATCTTGGTTGTGTACCAAGATGTGATGATGTGTGTTCTTCTTCCTCTCTCCCGGGATGGTCCATGAGACCTAGGAGTGCCTATGAAGATGGACATGACCACATTGTTGATGTATCCCTCTTATGCAGTGATGATAAAGTTTATAAGTCATTATGAGACTTATGTGGACATGTTTTGCCATTAAAGAGGACCCCTTGACTTTGACTTTTAGATCCCCTCCTGGTTGATTATGTTTCCCTCCTTGTTTAATGTAGCATTGGGGTTTTATAAGTCATTTTGACTTAATTGATCTTTAATTAATATTTTTATAAATTAAAATATTAATTAATTATTAATTTTCTTTTATTTATTTTATTAGGGTTTGACTTAATCCTAATGTTAAGGTAAAAATAGAAAATGACTAGAACAAATTGAGCATAAAAGAAAGTTCAATCTCTCTAATAATAATCGTGCATTGTTAGTCAAGGTCCAAGATGATACTTGATAGCCATCTCCACGTGCTAAGCATTGTTCCTTCAAAGAATTGGTGTAGAAACCTCGTCTAGCATGTATCCTAGCCAGCAGAAAGATACTCCTTGGAAGTTGCTTCTACACTTCTAAACCATTATGTCACTGACAGACTTGAAAAGTTTTGAAGGTTGTCAACTCTGCATTTATTTAGCAAGTGAGATCTTAATGACTGTGGCAAGCTCTACTTGAGCCGAAAAAATGACTCTTTAGTTTGGCCTCTACTTTAACAAAGTCTAAACACCACACCATGCTTCTCTAAGTTGGGACTACCTCTGTTCATGCATATGGAAAGAAGATATCCATTACACATTTTATTTTGGACTGATTGATGTGAAGAGGATAGTGAAAGACTATCTTGTTTATTCTCTTGTACACTTGTGGGATGCAAGTTTGGGTGCCAAAGAAAACTTGTTTGGATCTTTGGTGGAGTTACCAATGCTAGTTGGGAGAGATTCCTTGTTAAGAGAATCTAGAGGCTAGGGTTCTTTATTTTTGGTGGATCCTTGGTTTTCTGTTGCAGATTCTTTGAGATCTTGTTCAAGTTTCCTCTATCAAATCTATTGGCACTCAAAGAGGGATTCTCAGTTTTTTTTTAAGCTGAACGTACATGGGCACACTTACATTACATTGCATAGCCACAAATACCCATATGCATTTTATCCTACTTGGGCTCTCTCATAACAACTTCGACAGAACTTGCTGCGAGAAATTATTGGTTACATTAAAGATATTTGTTGCCTTCAAAAGATCCAAATTGATCAGTTTGAAAATTAGTAAGTAACTATGATCAGGGACCGAACCCCTATAAAAGGAGTCAAGCATAGACAACAAACAAGTGTTACAACAGGACAGTGGGATGATCTCTTGAGGATATGGATTTACTTGAACTAACAGATACTGCATACACAAAAGATGCCCCAGATAGCTACAATTGGTAGCAGGCTACAACGTACAAGGGTGTCTTCAACCCAAGCAAGTTCAAGGTAAGTCTAGGAGCTCAATAAGGCCACATGTCTTCCGTTGTATGTATCCTGCAGTTTTCTAAAAGAAAAGACTTGGTTAGTGGATAGCGAGGTCACATGACAGAAGCATAACCTGGTAAAAGTTTGACTCAGCTTTTCATATTAAACTTGGTACCGAAACCAAGTACATCTTGAAGAGATACGACACCAGATCAGAGTCAAAGGATCTTGTAGGTTCAAAGAGAGCCAGTTTGCACATGCAGGGAGGAAGACATTTTATGAGACTCAAAGGGAGCAGTACCAGTATGTGAGTTAGGCCATGACATGCTGCAGATGGCAGTGTTGAAAAATTCAAAGCTAGAAGAAATTGACTATGACGACATCTCTACCAGGTATTCTTCCATCAAATTCATTATATCTCTTGCTGCAGTTATTGGTTGGAAACTTCACTAGATGAATGTTAAGACTGCTTTTCTTAACAGTGAAGTTGAGCAAGAGGTTTATTTCAAGCTGCCTAGGGTTTCGTGATCCATGGGAAAGAATCTCATGTCTGCAAGCTAAAAGAAAGCCTTGTATGGATTGAAACAAGCTCCAAAAACTTGGTATGGAAGAATTGACAGTTTTCTTCAGAATCTTGGGTTCACCAAGAGTATAGCAGATCCCAATCTTTATATAAAGATTGTACAGAATCATCCTATTATCTTAGTATTATATGTGGATGATATGTTCTTCACAGGAGAGGAAAATTTGATAGCTCAGACTAAGAGGGAGCTTTCAGCAGAGTTTGAAATGAAAGACTTGGGTCTTATGCTTTATTTTTGGGCTTAGAGGTGTGGGAGAAACCAGGTGAGATCTTTCTCTCAGAGAGCAAATATGCAGTTGATTTGCTCCGCAGTTTTAGCATGTTGGATTGTAAGTACATGTCCACACCGATGATTTCTAACCTAAAGAAGCTACATGATCAAGCTACAGGTTCAGATCCAAAAGACCCCACCATTTATCGTCAGTTCATTGGGTCCTCTTGATGTATCTAGTACATACCAGACCGGACATATGTTATGCAATGAATGCCCTCAGCCAGTTCATGTGTGAACCAAAACATATTCATATGGTTGATGCCAAAAATATTCTCAGATATGTTCAGGGGACTATAGCCTATGGGCTTAGATACACCTCCAGTGGAAGTGTAATGCTTCATGGATATACAGATTTAGATTGGATGGGCAGTACAGTGGACCGGAAGAGTACTTTCGGATATTGTTTCAGTTTGGGTTCAACTAAGATCTCCTAGTCCAGCAGCAAACATGGCTCCATAGTCGAGAGCACTGCAGAGGCAGAATACATTGCTACAAGTGTTGCTAGTAGAGAAGTAGCATGGCTTAGAAATTTACTCTCAAATTTGTTCAATGTTGAGTTTGAACCCACAAGTAATCCACTGTGATAACCAGAGTTGTATAAAGCTCTCCGAGAATCCGGTGTCTCATGACAGATCGAAACATATTGAGATGAGATATCACTATGTTCGGAACATAGTGCAGAAGAACATTCTCAGTATTCAGTATGTTCTGACAGCGGAACAAACCACAAATATTTTGACCAAGCCTCTATCATTGACAAAGTATATGTACTTTTGAGACAAGCTTGGTGGTGCTGAGAATGCCTCTCTTGCTAAAAGGGAGTGTTGAAATTAGTGCAGCTACAAGAGCCATTCTTCGGAGGATAGCTAAGACCCTAGCTAAGTTCTAGGGCCCCCAGTGCACTCCTGGGGTTTCTTGGTTTGAAACCAAGTAGTTAGAACCACGGCAAAAGACCCTAGTGAGGGCCCCCAGTACATGACTGGGGTTCTTGGTCAAAGACCAAGCAGTAAGTCCCTAGATGTGTTCTAGGGCCCGTGGATGTGTTCAAGGGAATCCTTGCTCGGTGCTTGGATTGATCCTTGGATGTGTTCCTTGGTGGTTGATGATATAAGTCCCTAGATGTGTTCTAGGGCCCCTAGATGTGTTCCTGGGGATACTTGCTCCGTACTTGGATTGATCCTTGAATGTGTTCCTTGGTGGTTGATGATATAAGTCCCTAGATGTATTCTAGGGCCCCTGAATATGTTCCAGGGAACCCTTGTTTAATGCTTGGGTTGATCCTTGGTCTTGTACCTTGGTGAATAAGACCCTAGATGTGTTCTAGGGCCCCCAGATGTGTTCTAGGGCAACCTAGTCTAGGACCAGGTGGATCTTGGTTGTGTACCAAGATGTGATGATGTGTGATCTTCTTCCTCTCTCCCGGGATGGTCCATGAGACCTAGGAGTGCCTATGAAGATGGACATGACCACATTGTTGATGTATCCCTCTTATGCAATGATGATAAAGTTTATAAGTCATTATGAGACTTATGTGGACATGGTTTGCCATTAAAGAGGACCCATTGACTTTGACTTTTGATCCCCTCCTGGTTGATTCTGTTTCCCTCCTTGTTTAATGTAGTGTTGGGGTTTTATAAGTCATTTTGACTTAATTGATCTTTAATTAATATTTTTATTAATTAAAATATTAATTAATTATTAATTTCCTTTTATTTATTTTATTAGGGTTTGACTTAATCCTAATGTTAGGGTTAAAATAGAAAACCCTAACCTACCCACCTAAGCTATAAAAGATACCCTCCCCCTCTCATTTTCATATTCACTTACACTCACTCTCCTCACTCTTCCCTACTTGCTGCGGCTACCTCAGATTGCCTTCCTTGTTTATGGTGTGACTATCCTAGTGATCTTTTATCTTCAGATCTGAGGTATTTGTTTGGACTCTTGTTTGGCTGTGAGCTTCAGATTGTTTTTGTGTTTGCTGGTTAGAGGTGTTACAGACCTGTCCTTGATTGCTTTGCTACTGTGGATCTCTCTCAACCCCTGCGGACTGTGTAAGGGTGCCACGGACTGTGTAAGGGTGCCTTGGACTGGTGTAAGGGAGCACAGACTGGTGGAAGGGTGCCGTGGCCCTTCCTTGTGGCTTCCGCTGTGTATATAGAGGTGTCACGGCCCTTCTTGGTGGCTGCCGCTGTGTGTATGAGGCTATGGGTGCCTCCCTTCTCCTGGCTGCCATTTTGTGACAAGGGTTTGCTGCTCATCTTCCCACTGTTTGTTGGATTTCTCTTTGCTGTACCTACCTGTGAGTGAATTCACTCTTTGCCATATATGTTTGTTGGTGTCTTCTTTGAAGGGTTTTACTAATTGCTGCTACAGTTTGTTGGTAGGGTTTTTACTACTTACTGCTACAGTTGCTGGTGTCTTCTTTGTAGGGTTTTACTATTTGTTGTACCTACTTTTGTGGGTATCTTCCTTTGGTTAAAGGGTTTGACTGTATATTCAGTTCAGTTTTTGAGCAGCTGTTGAGTGTTTGCATCAGCCCTTACCTTAGTCCTCCACTTGGCAAAACTGTCTACCTATATTCATGATAGAGATCAAAACCCTAGAGTTTTGATCCATGAGCTTTAAGCTGATTATCTGAGAATATGAAAGAGGATTACATCCACATGTGACAGGTATATTCTTCATTAGCTAGAGGTTAGCTAAGGTTAATTTTAGCACTCAGAAATTTATATTATGTTCAGATCTTGCTGTCTATATTTAAATCTGTTTAAATCATTGTTTTAATGTGCTGATCTATATTTGTTTTAGAGAACAGAAATAAAAAGATATCACTGTCTTCTCTATTTTTCAAATTCTAACACATAGTTAATTTGGCATGCTGATTTCTGATTTATTTGTAGCGCTGTTTAGATAGCTTCCCTTTAATTCATAGTATGTTATTTTAATACTCTGCCATTTCAATTATTTGTAGATTTTGTATCAAATGCTACAGAATTACCTGTAGGTTCTGCCATTGTTACCTGTAGGTTATGTTGTGCTACCAAATGACAATGCTGCTAAATTAGGATGTTGCAGAGCTAGAGTTAGTAGAATCACTGTATTCTATGTTCATGCTTTGGTATGTTGAACGAAATGTTTAGTTTTGGATATGATTTCCAATGGCTGTAACATTCGAGGTGCCATTAACTAAGTGGAAATTGGGAATGTTGTTGGTTCTCCTTCTATGAATTTCTGTTTCAGCATTTAGATTCATTTATAAAGTAAGAACACTAAAACCTCAATAACTTAACTACCTGAATTTCATCCTCCACGTCTCCAAAATATGATGCTCCGTCACAATACTGAACCTTGACTCTATTCCAATTATAGAAATCTGTTACAAATATTCTAGGAGATCATTATAGAGAAGTACATATCGTTTCTATCATATAAATAATAGTAATTGACGATATCAATTAAGATATGAGTAGAACTCAAGAAATTATGGATCTACAAATGCCATACATGAATTATATGAGTGAATGTTTTTTATCTTACTTAGAATGAGAAACTATCCACACTACAAGTAAATATGAACATAAAGAGCTACAAGTTTGCCAGAATAAAGTTTTAAAAAGTCTAAAAATATTTACTCTCGTAATAGATTAGAAGCATCTGAAAGTTTCTGTACAAATTACATCTAACTGGAACATTTCAAGACAGCTATGAAGATGAGACAAGATGGTTAAATTTACAAGGACATTCTGAGCTTTAAAAAATCTAACATGATTATAAAGACAATATACAATATTGAAATGCAATAAAAATGGATAGTGTTACAACCATAGACAACGTATGAGAATATACCTCCATTTTTTTAGAACACACAACCAAAAGTCTCACGTACTGTTTGGAAAACCACTGAGTGAGTAGAACACTGCAAGAGTAACATTGAATGAACAAGAGGAGAGATGTCCATTGAAGAAGAAAAGACTTGAGAAGACAGTTTGGAGACAACTTTTGGATGAGTCCCAAATGCTAAAGTCTCATTGTGCAGTGGAACTGGAATAGCATGGTCTCTTAGATATCTAGGCAACTTGGGAAATTAAGAATGAAATATATACTAGGGAAATTTTTTGGCACCTAAACAAGCTACAGATGGGGTTGTTTTTGCTCACAAGATTCCTCGTGCTTGTTTGGATTTGCAGCATTGTTACTCTTTGGAAGAGTATCGCAAGTTGAGACAAAAGATATTGGATTATGATGTTGAGCATGGATAAGTGCAAAAGATGTGATAGTTTTGGGCTCATTTTGAAAACGAGTGATGGGCATTGAACTAGTAAGCATTACTATTCATCAGAAAGCATAAAATGTCAAAGGAGTTCAATGAGACAAAACCTCTTGATTGTAAACCTATTGTTGCCCAACCATTTATAATTGTTGCACAAGGAACAATTATTAATGTCCTGTTGCCGCCTTATACACACCTCGGGTAACGTGGAAGAAATCTTCAATCCATAGGGTGTGACCTTGAGGGCAAGTCTCGAGTCAAGGTGCTATCACCTGATCCACAACTCCTCTGTCTAGGCCAACTCCAAGCGAAGCCAAGGGGGGTAGTCCTAAAAGAAAATAATCCAAGGCTTGAACTAATCTAAGTACAAGAAATAAAGTCTAGGAATTTATTGCAAACAAGAACAATATAACAATCTAATCTAGCAGCATATATGATTCATTTACTATCAAAAGATACATTCAATGATATAAAAGAAAATGAGATACATTCATCAATATATTACTTCAAGATGAAGGAAATGCTTGAAATGTAAATGTTATGAGACCAATGCCAATAGTAAGATGTTGTTGAAGAAGAGTATTGCAAGTGTTCTTGTAAAAATAATATTTAGAGTTGTTTAGGTGGAGTGATTGTTGTGAGTGCAAGTCACTATGTGATATGTGTGCAAAGTGGTACAAGAAAGTAAATCTAATCTAGATTCGGCCTCTAAGAGGCTATCCCTCAGATTGGAGGCTGAACTATGCAGATGTCCAACAAGGAGGATATCCCTCTCACTTCACACAGTAGCTTAAGAGACTGTCGGATGTCCAACACAAGGAGAGCCTATATCTCAAAGTTCTCGTCTGACTTCACACACAATCTCTCTCGCGTTTCCAATCAAGAAATAGCAACTTAAATATTTTCTTATTAAAACTACTCCACACTGACCAGCCCCTGTTTTGATGTACGCCATGTTAAATTTTTGAGTAGCAGCAGAAGATATTCTTATTGTATTGTAATTATTCATGTCGGCCCTATTGTGCCATTGTAAAAGGTCAAATGTATTTTATAAAGTGTCATTTGTCAAGTCGGCCCTATTGCGCCAAAGTAAAAAGGTCAAATGTATTTTATAAAGTGTATTTTGTAAGGTCGGCCCTATTGTGCCCTAACAAAGTGTCAGGTCGGCCCAGACCTAAATTTTAGGCTAACCAACTAGTATTTATAAGAGAGGCTAGCGCCTCATTTGGAACAACACACAACACAAGCTCTCTAGTCAAGAGAAGAAGTGCGCAAGTCTTAGAGGGAGACGCTATTGCAGCAAGGAGAAGTTTTCGTGGAGGATCTTGGTTTATCTCTTGATTTTATCTTGGTTATGTAGTGCGCTTCTCTGCCCTAGTCAAGGGTTTGAGAAGGATCTTCTGCTTCGTCAGTTCTCTCTTGGAGAGAGGCATTTTTCTTGGTTGTTGAATCTATATTGAGGAAGTTTTGTTGTGTTTTTCCCTTAGAAGGTTTTCCCAAGGTAAATCTTGTGTATGTTGTGGATGTCATTCTTTCAGTGATCCTTTATATGCATTTATTGTGCTAATTGATTAAAAGTTTAAGAACACTAATCTAGTAAAATGCTTGAGACAAAAATTCAACATGGTATCAGAGCGGGCCTAAAAGAAGCCATTTGCACAGTATAGAAGAGCTCGTTGGGAAAACTAAGACCATAGGGATACTCCCCTAACCCTAGCGCATCTTTCCTTGGAATTGAACTCTCAATTTGACGAAGTTTTGTAAACTGCAACTAGTGTTGCAACTGCACAAACCCTAGGAGGGGTCTTCACCCACTTTCTGAAGGACGTTGATCAAAGTGAGACCACTAGGGAACTCGCCTTAAGAGGGCACACCTATCCCTCAGAGCAAAATTCCAAAATTTAAATTTTGAAAAATTAGGGTTTCCTCATAAACCCTAGTCTTGGCAGCTGCATAATTGAAGTTGGAACTGGTCAAATTGACATAATACCTTCTGGTAAGTACAAAACCTTTCTTTGAAAAGTTTTATCTTTTATTGTATTGTTCAAGCACAGATGGCACCCAGTACCAAGCTAGATGAGAAGCTTGAAGGCATTGATAACTTCTGAGCATGGAAGTACCGAGTGATACTCATTCTAGAAGAGAATGATCTAGAAGATTTTGTAAAATAAGAAGTTCCAGAACCTGATGAAGATGAAGCCAAAGCAAAGTACAAGAAGAACCTAGTGAAGGCAAAGAGAATCATTGTCGATTCTATCAAAGATCACTTGATTCCCCGTGTCTCATCGTTGACAAATCCCAAGCAAATGTTTGATGCCTTATCCACACTGTATGAAGGCAAGAATATCAACCGGAAGATGACCTTGAGAACACAACTCAAGAATGTGAAGTTGCAAAGTTCATAAACTATTCAATCATACTTCACAAGAGTGTCTCGGATTAAAGAACAGCTAGAAGCCATTGGAGACACAATCGAAGAAGCGGAGTTGGTTATGATTACATTGAATGGTCTCCCCAGATCATGGGAATCATTCATTCAAGGTATATGTTCAAGAAGAAGGCTAACAAGATTTAGCAGACTATGGGAGGATTGTACTCAGGAAGAAGCAAGATTGGCAGCAAGAGAAGAGAAGCTAGGTGATGAAGAAAATCAAGCCCTAGTAGCACATACCAGAAAAGGAAAGAGCAAGAAGGAAGTTCACTCACATAAGAAACCTCATGGATTACAAAAGACTAACAAGTTCAAGAAGAATTTCTCAAGTTACATATGCTTCATTTGTCAGAAGATGGGACACATTGCCATAAACTATCCCAACTCCAAAGGTCAGGTCAGAAAAGGAAATTATAAGAAACATCATGCTCATGTCGCAGAAGATGATGAACATGATCATGAGAAAACCAAAGGAGAAGACTCAAGTGAAGAATATGTATTGTAACATCTAGTTATATTTTGATCTGTCGACTATCATACTAACCTTTGGTCAAAGTTAAAGTTATAAGTTGACTCTAGTCAAAGTATTAGGTTGATTGAGATTGAGATTTTCGAGTTTACTTGCATTATATTCCCTAACTCATTTTTTTGTCAAGAAACATATTGTCTTAGTACAAGGGCCAAATTGAAGAGAGTACTTGTCATCTTGAGTGAAGAAGACTCGGAAAAAAAGCAACAACACTCATTCTTGAAGATAAGACTCCAGGTTCTAGGTTTGATTGATTAAATTGATAAGTTTCCAATTTGCACACGTCAAGTTTGATAATTGCTACATTACAAGTAAAACACTATAGTTGTGAGCGCAATCCTTGAAAGGTTCTATTACTGCTAGATACAATGAATACTTGGTAGTTTTCCTTGTCAATTGTTGCATTTCTAAAGCATAATTATTGTTGTTGTTATAATTTACTCATTGTTGTTGTACTATTGTTCATTGCTGCAAATTTATAACAGCCACATCAATTTTCACTCTCTAATGTCTTAAAGGAGTATTCCTTGCATGTTTGGACTTGGAAATAGTCATATATTCATTATAAAGTGTTCTTGTTCCGAGCAGATACTCAAATAGCTTCATACTCTTTCTATTTCCTTGACCTAGACCTTTCTTAGGGTGATAAAGATAGGTGGCGGTAGGCTTGGCTACAATACTTGCTACTTTGATCCCTTGAGGTCACCAAGGAAACCTCCCTTGTGGTGGACCTCATCCATCACTAAAACGAGGGAATTTCTTACTAAGGTGACAGTGGTAATATTTTCCATAGTTACGCAGATTTGAGGGACTTGTGTTGGGCTTTGCACAAGTACAAATCCTACAATAACAAGTAGCAGGAAAACATGTGCGCAGGTATTTGAGAGGCACAGTGGAGTATGATCTAAGACATCTCGGAGATGGAGAAGTTAAGTTGCCAATGTATACAGACTCGGATTAGGTAAGCAGTGTAGCAAACAAGAAGAGCACTTTAGGATGCTACTTTAGCTTGGGAGCAACGATGGTATCCAGGTTTAGCATGAAGTAGAATTTCGTGGCACTTAGCTCAATGGAAAGCAAAGATCATTTCATACAAGACAGGATTTAGATGGGAGCAATGAAGCTCCAATATATTATGATGAATCAACGGGTAGCTAATATTTTGACCAAAACTCAACAAGAGGGAAGTTTGAGACATTTAGAGTCAGACTTGGATTGAAGAAAAATTCCTTCTACACTAAGCGGGAGTGTTGAAAATTATAGCTCGAACAGGAACTTCCACATAGGTTTAGTGTGAACATGCAAGAAGTAGTTCAAGATATTTTCGAAAAGTGATTCTATTTTCGAAAAGTAAATTCTATTTTGTAATTAACTTTAGTTAAAAAGCGAAAGTCTTATTTTTAGCAGTTGAGTCTAAAAAGTGTATTTCATGCATGAATGACTTAAACTATGAAATATCCCAAATCCCCGGATCTGGATATCTGCTACTAACCCTGTTGACTTGTCTTGCAGATCTGTTGCGTTGGGTTTCTAAATGGGTTCTGCGAAGGTTTCTGACTGCGTTTTTTGTGTGTTTATTGGTTTATAACATTCATGCAATAGATTTGGAGCAAAGAACAACTCAACAACTTCTATTAAGCAGAATAACTGGAATTACAATATTGCATGCAGGAAATTAAACGAAATAACCTCAGCTACATCATGAAAAGAGGGATCTTAGTTGGAATACAAAGACAAACACTAAACAAAATACCCGGAAGGATGGAGGTAGATAAATCTGCAGACGAGACTGAATATCTACTACATGCAAACCCCGATCTGTTGCCTACACCCAGAAACAGCCACGACAACTGCTATTGGAGACTGGAATATTCACCCCGGTGGCTAAACTCCTCCGATATGCCTGGAAATTGTCTCAACTGGGTCGCCCTTACCCCAAACAATTGTTATAAATAATAGGTGTGCTTGCTTAACCATAGACAATATAGCAATATTGTCACCCAACCATAGGCCAAAGCCACCCCCGAGCACCTTAACCTTGACAGAGAATAATTTCTGAAGCAAACCCTAGGCCTAATAGCCAATCAATGTAGCGTACCTATCTCCAGAGCTAGCACACAAGGCAGAAAGTCCAAACCATAACCAATAGAAAGTCCAAGCCTAAACCGAGAATACAGGTTGCAGTAGTTGCAGCTGCAGCTACTCTCCAGACTTGCACACTTACTCAGTTTCTACAGTGCGCACTCTTACATTTCTGCAATTGCGAGTTGTATCCTTAAAAATGAGCTCTGGCGTCCTTTATTTATACTATTTCTCCTTAGCTGTCTGGGTCGACTTCTCATTTTGGAGACTAAACACTCATATTAAATATTTCCTTTAGCCGACTTGTCTTCTAGGGTTATGTCCAATGCTTTAGGGTTTCTTCTTGCTTCCTGAAATATTCTATTCTTGTTAGGGTTACACGTGGAGGTTAATACATCCCGCAGCTACCATAATATCAACACTCCATCCTAGCTAGGGAGGTATTGAAAGCAATGGTCTTGAGCACAAACATACCATTCAATCGATAGCCTCATCATAGCCATACTGGCTATCTCATGATTAGAACACGAGCACCATCATCATTATCAATATCATCTGATAGCATCAATTGCATCATCCCTCGAAGCCATACTCCATCTGAGTAATCAGGCATGATACTGAATAAGTCACTCACTCCATAGAGTGATGCAAGAACCATTCTTTTAATCCGGACATATGTCCTAGAAGAATAACTATTTCAATAGATGCTAGAAGCCACGCCATGGCCTACAAGGACTATTCTTCTAATCCAGACATATGTCCTAGAAGAATAAATGTCCTGGACCATTTTCCACCTAGAGAATATCTGTCCACTAGCACACTGATTATCCATCTAGCTGATAATAATTTCCAATGCTACTGATAGTCTACACGACAATCAGAACAATGTCATTCAATAGAACACAACTGTGTCTATCCATAGTACTACACAACTACTATCCAGTGTGTTGATTTTTCACAGTGTTTTCTCACCCTGCAATTTATCCCAATCCCGGTTTCAATCACTCCTTATCACTCCAAAATGTTTAATGCCCTTTCCCAATATTAATGAAATTTGCAAACATTAATATGCATTAAATTTCGAAAT
>WSFP011271476.1:0-51903 GCA_009831015.1 Picea engelmannii
GCCCAGTTTCACTATGGAGATCGTGAGAATTTGTTCTTATCTTAGCAATGCTTATTTTTTTCTTTACACTCATCAAAACAGATAGATAATTTTGATATTCTAGATTAGGGTTTATTACATCCTTATAATACCTTAACTTTATTTTTTCCTCTAAATCTTTATCACACCATATTTTCTCCTTAAATTTTGATTTAATGATATTTTTAATTTAGTATCTTTATTCTGCAAAATGGTGTCTTCCATGATTCCCCAATAGTTTATCCAAGACTAGGCATATTTATACCATCCTCGCTTTAGTCGATGGTAGTTACAACTCGATTTTGAAGCAATTTTAGGAAGCCTATTATTTTCCATATTGTTTAACTTGTTCTTATACATTAGGTATCTAGTCATAGTCATGTTGTCAATGAGGGAGAGGCTTGTTTTAATATTCCAGATATAAAAAAGTATGTAGAACATGAATAAATAGATAGAAATAGAAGATGAACAACAATATAACCAGAACAACACCACAATAATACCAAAATGATACCAGAATAATACCAGAAAGGGCACTTTGATTACTGAGAGCAATTTTCGCGTGGCTCTTCGAGGGAGAAACCTCCAGCAGAGTAGATCTCTATTACAATAATATCCAGGACAAAAGTTCTCATACCCTCGAATCCTATTTATACTAAATATGTCTATCAAAAGAACCATCTAGAGGAAGATCCTTCTAGAAGCGGAAGCATCTATTAGGTCTTCTTACATTGGACTTATTCTTCCTTATTTCTAGGCCTTATTAGTATTGACCTTTATTACATGGAAATATATTATTCTACCTACATGAGGGGTTAGGTCCCTAGCATGTCTTCCCCCTTAAAAAAATCCTTGTCCTCAAGGCTTGAGATGGGGAAATTGTTGCAAAATTGTAGTTGGTTCCCAAGTGGCATCTGTTGGAGTTGTATCTTTCCACTGGAATAACACTTCCTTGATGGTTTTCTAATGCAGATGACGCTCACACTTGTCCAAAACTTCTTTAACCTGTAGTGAAATGGAGCCTTCTTCATCCAACTTGGGAAGGTTGGTTTGAGTTTGGCACTTAGTTCCAATCACCTTCTTTAAGAAGGAAACATGAAAATTAACATGGAGCTTAGAATGAATGGGCAAAGCTAACTGATAGGCCACCTGTTCCACATGCTTGAGAATGGTATGAGGACCATAAAATTTAGGTGCCAGTTTCTGATAATGGTCATCCTTGAGGGAATTTTTCTTGTAGGGTTGCAGTCAAAGAAACACCTGATCTCCTTCTGCAAATTGACATTCAGAGAAACCTTGATATGCTTGTTTCTTCACGTGATTCTGGTCCATGATGAAATTCTCTTTGAGGGTACAAAGAATAACCTCTCGAACTGTAAGCATTTGGTCAACTGTCTGGACCTTCGAGACACCTAGAAAATATGAGGGAACCAAAGGTGGTTTTTTTCCATATACCACTTCAAAAGGAGTCATGCGGGTAGCTATATGGTACGAAGTGTTGTACCACCATTCATCTAGTGGTAACCATTGAGCCCACTGATTTTTCCTTTCTGATGAAAAACACCTTAAATATGTTTCTAAACACTTGTTGACAATTTCACTTTGACCATCAGTCAGGGGATGATAAGTTGCACTGAGATGCAAGTGAGTGCTTTGTAGCTTGAACAGTTCTTGCCAAAAATTGCTGGTGAAAGTTGGGTCGCGACCAAAGACAATAGAATGTGGCATGCCATGAAGCTTGAAGACCTGATCCATGAAAAGTTGAGCGACAATGGATGTTGTAAATGGGTGTTGAAGAGCACAAAAATGATCATACTTGGAAAGACGATCAACTACCACCATGATGGATGATTTATTACCCGATTTAGGTAAGCCTACAATAAAATCCATAGATATATCCCACCAAATAGTAGGTGGAATCGAAAGAAGTTGTAGTGTGTCAGGAGATTTGACTGTTTCTCTCTTGTTGCATTGACACACATCACATTCAGCCACAAAATTATGAATGTCTTGTTTCATACCATCCCAGAAAAAAGAACGTTTGACCTTATCATAGGTTTTGGTAAACCCGAAGTCTCCAGTTGTGGGTGTAGCATGAATCTCACAAAGTACCATGGATTTAAGTTTTGACTGCTTACTTAAATACAAATGGACTTTGTATCAAAGATAATCATTGAGCCAAGAGTACCCTAGGGAAACTGGAGAATTAGATTGCATTTGTTGTATCATATGCGAACTTTTGGGATTGTGTATCCATTCATAGTGAATAGCTTGGAGACAACCTAGCACAAAGAAGGAGAGAGAGAAAAGGGACCTTTCATCTTCATATTTTCTTGAAAGTGCATAAACAACCACATTGTCTTTTTCTTTCTTATAAATGATCTCATAATCATATCCAAAGAGCTTAGTCACCCATTTTTGTTTGATGATCTTTCTTAATTTGGAAACGGGGCCCCAATAGATAAGGGCACCAAAGATCCACGGCATGCATAATAGCCAACATTTCCTTTTCATAGATTTATTTTCCTAAATTGTGCTTGAATAGTTGTTTGTTGGTAAAGGCTAAAGATCAACCCTCTTGCATAAGGAAAATCCCAATTCCTTTCCCGAAAGCATCACATTCTAGGAAAAAGTTCTTTGTGAAATCAGGAAGGGCCAGGACTGGAGTGGTGCACATGTCCATATTAAAGGTTTGAAAAGCCTAAGCAGCTATTGGATTCCAAGTGAAATAATTATTTATAAGGAGTGCAGTGAGAGGTGCCACAATATTTCCATAATTGTTAACAAACTTGCGATAATAACTTGTTAAACCCAGAAATCCACACAAGTTCTTGAGATTCTTTGGGTGAGGCCAATATTACATAACTTCAATCTTTTTAGGATCCACCCTGACGTTGACCTTGCCAACAAGATGACCCAAGTACTTGAATTCCAAGGCACCAAAAGAAAATTTAGATTGTTTGAGGAAAAGTTTGTGTTGAGAGAGTAGATGAAGAAATCGATACACATGAGCAATATGGGATGTCTAGGTTTTACTATAGATGAGGATATCATCAAAGAAAACTAAGAAAAAATGACAGAGAAAAGGAAGAAATACATGATTGATGAGGCTTTGGAAAGTGGAGGGAGCATTACACAAGAAAAAGGGCATGGCCAAAAAATCATAGTGGCCCTCATGAGTTCTAAATACAGTCTTAGGAATTTCTACCTCTTTCATAGGGTTCTGGTGGTAGCCAGAATGAAGATCAAGTTTAGTAAATAATTGGGCGCCACTCAATAGATCCAAGAGGTCATCAATGACAAGAATGGGATTTTTTTTTTAATGGTGAGTTTGTTGAGGGTGCGGAAGTCGGGACACATATTCCAAGAACCTTATTTATTAAGGACCATGACCATAGGTGAAGAGTAGGGGCTCCTATTAGGGAGGATAATACTTGCGTTGAGCAGGTCTTGAACAATTTTCTCAATTTCATTTTTTTGGGAAAAGGAGTGACGATAGGGATGGATATTGGGAGGAAGGATTCCTGGGATAGGGGGAATGGAATAATCATGAACACCATGGGAAGGAGGAAGTCCCTGGAGAGTGGAAAAAAACACTTGATGTTTAGAGAGGATGGATTAGAGGTCCTCTAGCACAATGGGTGTCTCAGTTGCTTTTATGGCATCGAGTTGGGCAATAATGCTAGAATGACCTTTTTTGAGCAGTTTTTCCATCCGATGGGAACTAATGATCTCTGGGAAATCGACGATGATACCTTGGAACTTATATTGTTGACCCTCTTGGTCAAATTGAAAGGTTAATTCCTTAAAATCCATGAGATTGGGACCCAAGTCCTTAGCCATTCTACACCCAACACAATGTCACAACTGCCCATGTTGATAGCAAACATATGAGATTTCAGGGGGTATTCACCAATTTGGAGACACACATTTTCACAACGCCTCCACATTTCATGGGCCCACCATTGGAAATCATGATTTGAAAATTATTGAATGCCCAGATATAACAATTAGTTTCTTGGGAAATGTGGCGATGAATAAAATTATGGGTGCTTTCACTATCAATAAGAATGATGACCTTCCTATGCTTGATGTAACCAATTAGCTTGAGGGTTTGGGGAGAAAAGAAGCCAGTGAGAGAATTTAGGGAAATGACTGGTTCTACCTCGAGGGGGTCTAAGGGAGGGGTTATGTCAGTGGGTTCAGGTGATACTGACACAAGGGGAGACTCAACATCCTCTTTCAAAACATCCTCCGAGATGGCCATAAAAAGATTTTGTTCCTTAAACTTGTGTCCCAGAAAAGATTTTTCATCACAATTATAACAAAGGCCTTTGAGTTGGCATTCATCCATTTCGGCCCTGGTCAATTTCTGGATATTTGGTGGAGTATAAGGAGGAGTGGAAGTTCTTAGTTTAGTGAAAGGAATAAAGGATGTTTTCGGTTTTGAGAAGAGACAACCTGTTGTGCTTCCTTAGCTCTTTTAGTAGCATCCACCCAACTCTGATGCCGATCCATGAGGACATGAGCATGAATCTCATCCTTGAGGCCACTGATAAGACATTCCCCCAAAAAATCATCAGACATTCCCTCTTTATGAAAATCCAGTAGCTCAAAAGAAGTTATAAAGTCTTTCACTATGCCAGATTGTTTCAACTCTGTCAAATGGCCTAAATGGTTGGTGTCAGTGTCAAAGCATTCATAAATCTCTTCCACAAAGTGTGTCCAAGACACATACCCTTGGCAGGAATTTTTCCTCCATTGCCACCATTGCCAACATTCTTAATCTAGATGGAGAACACCATAGCAAAGTTTGGCCAACTCATATGTAATGCCATACAAAGAGAAATAATGTTCCATTTGAGTTACTTAGCTAGTGGGATCCGATCCAAGAAATTTTGTCACATCCACACATGGAAGGCATAGGTCAGTCTTAAAATGATGGGGATGGAAATTATTGGAATGAGAGGAAGTTTCACCTTCGGTATGCAAAGGTGGGTCAAATAAGGGAATATTTGCAGGGATATGCAGCTCGGCGCAAATCATTGTAGTGGTAGATTCAGGATGGGTAGTAATGTCTTGTTTGAGGTCTTGTTTGAGTTTCGTGATTGAGGCGACGATGGAGGAATGCACCTTTTGATTGATGGTGGAAATATTGGAATTGAGTTGTCTCACTTCTTAATGGGTTTCTATGAAATTAGAGTGCAAGGTAGTGAAGCGAGCTTCCAAGTCTTGGCTATGGGTATGGGCCATGATGAGGAGGGAACACGAAAAGGGGTGGGTGGGACCACATAGAAAATGGGTTATGGGTGAAGTGTATTAAAATGATCAGGGCGGCGAGTTGAATCCAATGGGGTAAAGCCAAAATAAGGGTGTTGGAAGGGGGTCAGGTCTACAAAAAAAAAATGTTGAAAAATGATAGGTATGATTGCGATAAGGGAGAAGAGAGGAATACAACGAAATAGGTCTCAAATAATGGTGCCAATAGGATCCAATTTTTTTTTTATTTTTTACTCCTTTGGAGTTATACTCCGATCTGAAGAATAATGTAGTGATGAAATGCCCAAATGCTTAACATGAAGAAATGTGTAGTAATTTCACAACTTGAATGCAAGAGACACATTTACACCGCAATAGATCTTGTATGTTCTGTTTTTGTTTCTGTCCCAAGGGTTAAGTATTTAAGGGTTCTATAGACAAGGGTTTTCCCTGGGCTATATCTCTCTGATATACATACGGGGTACAACAGTAGTACTCGGCCCAATATCTTAGGGAACAAACTAAGGAGGATAGATCGTTCCCTTAGCCGTACTACCCAACTACCCAGGTACTAGAGAGTATCTTCCCGAGTGTTTTTCTCAGTGGAACTATAGCAGTCAGGCGATCGATCACTTTATCTATGGAGGGCTTCAAGAGATCTAGGTCGATCCATATATAGGTGTTGTCTGATGTGATACCACTCGAAGGGGTACCAACAGGGGTTACAATGGTGGCCAACAGATGTGCACTTAAGTACCACTTGTATTTCCTATGTGTATGAATCCCCGACCACGGGTTTATGCACATAATTATAGATCTTTGTATCTTAAATATGTCGGAATACGTCTCTACCCTGAAAAAAAATTAACCCACATTTTTTTGTCGAGGAAGGTGCTCTGATACCACTTGTAATATTCCATATATAAAAAAGTATGCAGAACATAAATAAATAGCTAGAAATGGCAGATAAACAACAATATAACCAGAACAACACTGCAATAATACCAAAATGATACCATAATAATACCAGAAATAACACTTTGATTACTGAGAGAAATGTTCACTTGCCTCTTCGAGGGGGAAACTTCTAGTAGAGCAGAGCTCTATTACAATAATATCCAAGAAAAAAGTTCTCATACCCTCGACTCCTAATTATACTAAATATGTCTATCAAAAGAACCATCTAGAGGAAGATCCTTCTAGAAGAGGAAGCTTCTATTAGGTCCTCTTACATTGGACTTATTCTTCCTTATTGCTAGGCCTTATTAATATTGACCTTTATTACATGGAAATATATTATTCTACCTATGTGAGGGGTTAGGTCCCTAACACTTGTTTCTAAGAGGAGGATGGGATAGGGTGTATTTCCTTTAATTTTGAGATTATAGGTTATAAAATTCTTTTGTATTTTCTCTATCTTTCTCCAGGATTCACAAGAGATACTACAGCCCTAGAATTCACATCCATAAAGAATAACAGGTGTAATGAGAGTCTCAAAGATGATTTTATTCTTATCCCAAATCCAAAGATCGATTGAATTACAATTGTTTTCAAGCCCATAATGAGTTTTCCATCCCCCAATATTCCTTTTCTCAATGCTATAATTCTAGTTGAGTTTGTGGTGAATATAAATTCCAAGATATTTGTATGAAGTCATTTCCTCCAAGTTTTTACTGCCATATACGAAGGTATCATAAGTCATTTTATTGGATTTAATAATCATGACCTTAGTCTTATCAATATTAATAGTCATACCCATATTGGAGAAAAGATCCTTGAGGATTCTTAGTTGGTTTTCAAGATCATGAGGAATACTTGTCATAAGAACGATATCATCAACATAAAGAAGAATATTCATGATTATACCAATGAGAGTAGGGCTGACACAACCTTATTTTTTCAAACAATCTTCTAACTTGCCAATGTATATGCCAAAAAGGGTAGGGGACAAGGGACAACATTGTTTGACTCCAATATTGCAGTTAATCTCTTTCGAACAGCCCTAATTGTTTTCAAGATTAACAATAACTTTCTCATACATCCTTATTGCAACAACCCTCAACTCGAGAGACACTTTTATCTCTTCCAACCTATTCTAAAGGTTTTTCCTTGGAACCATGTAAAAAGATTTTCTAAATTCAACAAAACAACAAAAAATATTGGTTTTAGTATTGTGGAACTCCTCTGCAATGATACTAAAGGTAACAATATGGTCCATAGTTGAATGATATTTCCTAAAACCTACCTAGCCTTTAGCTCTTTTATAGTGAATTTCTAGCCAAAAGCTAACCTTCTTTTCTAAAATAATTCCATAAATCTTGGCTAAAATCAGGCTAATCATAATGGTCATATAATTAGAGGGAACGTTTCTATCCCTATTTTTAAATATAGGAACAATGAGGCTTTGCATCCACGGTTTAGGGAATCCCTACTTGACTTCTAAATTGAAGAGCTTGTGTATGTGAGGGATAAGTATAGGCCCTCCAACTTTAAAAATTTCAGTTTGGTAGCCTTAAATGTACTTAGTTTTCCCATTTGCAAGTCGCTTAACCCCGAACTCTATGTCATCTAAAGAAAAAATTGCATCCTCTATAGGGACAATAGGAATGGAACAAGTAGATTCATCTTAACTCTTATCTATAATTTGCCAAGGATGAAGCCTTTTGAGATGAAAACTTTTTTAAATTGAAGAAATTTAAGTATATCTATATATCTATATATATATATATATATATATATATATATATATAGAGAGAGAGAGAGAGAGAGAGAGAGAGAGAGAGAGAGAGAGAGAGAGAGAGAACTAACTTAGATTCATCTTAACTCCAGATATATCCAACATTTGGAAGAAATTGTTGGTGATATCCCTTTGGAATCCAAGATGCGTAGATGCTTCATGGTTTCATGTCATGGTTCGATAGCAAGCTCAAGAGGGGGTCGCAACCCCAAATATCCACACCATCTAGTATCCAAAAGTTTTATTTGTGTTGACCATTTGGGAATCCTAGATTCCTAGATTCTCGCATGCATCAAGGTTCTTAGTCAAGGTTCTACGTCTAGATATAGATATGTATTTAGAAGGGTCAGTTGGGATCATTCAAATCCCAAATTCTGATCTTTTTTAAGGTTTTAGGATAGGGTTACAGGGACCTAGTTATCCAAATATCCAAGTATTCAGTCACCCAAAAGTTTTCAAGTGTTGATTTATGGGGAAATATGGATTCCCAAATTTCCAAATTTTGTTTGATTCCACCTCAGATGATTCATATTATGTTCAAAAAGAAATGAAAGCGTAGAAATTGTAAATGTGTTGAACCTGCACATAATAGATCTAGCTAAACAATAATACACACATTTGTAGAGAGAATTGGAGAAAGAAGAAGAAGGAGAGAAAGAATGAAAGAATTCTCATTAACTGTTGTGAATAATGAATAATTTACACATGATATACTATGCATAACTCAATGAGTTCGAATTGAGGTGAACCAATGTGCCATAGTGGTGGTATAAAGTGATTCAGACACACACCAACAGTTATGAGAGTGAACTGCCACCTATTCTAGTCTCTCAGGCAGTTACGGGAGTGAACTGCCACCTAGTTGAGTTAACTGGTCAACTAGTCTTCAGTTAACTAACTGAACATAGAGTAGTGAGGAGTTAACTAAGAAAAGATGCCTGGAAGGCAATGGATCAGTGGCAGTGAGTGAAATAAGAGGCTCCTCGAAATCAGATTGAGTCCTCCTAGTATCAGTTGGATCACCAATGAGATCCCCTACGTCCTGAAGAGTATTATGTTCCCACTTGGGCCTCTACTATGGCTCTGCAACTGCATCTGGATTCTATGACTCTGCATCTAACTATACTAACTCTGAATCTGAATCATATGAGTCCTCTGAATCAAAAGTCTCATCTAAAGAAGGGTTGGCATGTGCATGCTCATCATCTCAGACAGGTGGAAGAGTGAAGGTGTCTGCATGTAGCTGCTGAGGTACATACAAGACACTTTCCTCAAATTGGACACTACGCTCAATGATGATCCGGTC
Organism: Picea engelmannii; assembly: GCA_009831015.1. Lineage (NCBI taxonomy): Eukaryota > Viridiplantae > Streptophyta > Pinopsida > Pinales > Pinaceae > Picea > Picea engelmannii. The sequence continues at coordinate 9,321 of WSFP011271476.1, forward strand.
TAAGAAAATATCAATAAGCTGATATCCCTTCACATCATCGAGGTATCCAAAAAAAATCCACTTAGTGCTCTATGGATCAATTGCCTTCCTCTTTTCAGAGAGAATCCCGGCCCATGCACATGAACCGAAAATGCGAAAGTGGGTCACTTCTGGTTTGAGGCTGCTCCAAGACTTGTAGGGGGTCTTATCCTTGACAAATATATGGGGAGATCTATTTTGGATGTATGTTGCACAATTAAGTGCTTCGGCCCATAGTCTCTATGGTAATGACTTTGCATGTAGCATGCAAGATGCCATCTCCTTTAGAGATCTGTTTTTCCACTCAGCAACTCCGTTTTGTTGCAGAGTATAGGGAACTGTTTGCTACAACTCAATCCCGACCTCATGGAAAATATTGTGGATATCATGATTTAGATACTCTCCTCCGTTATCAGTTCAAAGGACTTTGATCTTCTTTCTGGAATGTGTCTCAACCAAAGATTTGAAATCTTTGAGGTGTTGAAAGACCTTATATTTTTGCCTGAGAAAGTAGATCCATGTAAAATGTGAGAAATCGTCAACAAAAATGAGAACAAACCACGCTTTGTTGATCGATGGATGCGGAAAAGGACCCATGAGGTCACTATGGATCAGATCTAAAGGTGAGGAATATTGTTGAGACTTTCCCTTGTCGAATTTCTCTTGAGGGTGTTTTCCGAGAGCACATCCCTCACATACTCCCTTGGAGAAATGGATGTCTAGTAGACCATCAACTAATATTTGCTTTCTAAGTTGTTGCATGTATCTGAAATTCAAATGTCCAAATATTTCGTGCCATATCCTACTACTTTCATCATCATGAGTAAGCAGTAAAGAAGAATCAAGTTCAATGAATTCAGAAAATGTATACAAACTAGACTGATGATTTACCTCACCGGTAGCAACCTTGGAGTTGGTTTGCATGTCATATATGTCCACGACATTTGGTGTGAATATGAATTTCTTTCCGGTGCTGGAATTTTTCATCTGATACACAAAGAGAAGGTTGACAGAAAGCTTGGGAACATGCAACACATTCTTGAAGCTTCCGTTGGTGAGTTCAATCCTTCCTTTGTCAGTGACTTCGACAGAAGAGTTGTCCCCCATTAGAACAGAAGGACCTTTGCATGCATCCAAAGAAGAATAGATTGCTTCTGATGCATCCATGTGATGTGATGCTCTTGAATCAATGATCTAAGCATCGAGAGAGGAGTTGATTGCAACCAAGGCATGGCTAGAATTTCCTTTCTTGGAATTCAGATCTTTTGGCTTCTTCTTCCTGGCACCCTCGAGGATGCGATCTACAAGGTTGTTTTGCTGAATTATTTGAGACATCGGATCTATTTGTTTTTTAATGCATGCAGAATTTGAATGGAATCCCTTGTGATAGTATGTGCATTTCTCTCCTTTTCTTCCCTTTTCTCCTTTGGTTCTGGAGGCATCGGTGAAAGGTTTTGTGTACCCTTCTTTCTTCGAATGTGAATGAGATTTCCTCTTATCTTTATATCTATATTTTTGATATTTTTGGCTGCCATCTTTCATAGTGAGTGCATGTGCCTTTGGACCTTTGATTTGTCCCATGTTGATGAGCTTGGTTTGCTCTTGTGTCAGGGACTCGATAAAGTCCTCAAGAGAAGGCATCTTCCAGGTGGATCCAGAGGCGAATCTGACAGTATGGAATGTAGATACGAATACATATAATTAAGGACCAAGATTGGAGAGAATGGTGAGAACCATTTGTTTCTCCTCTGTCGATTTATCAACCCCGCAAGCTTTGAGTTGTGACACTAAATCCTTGAATTTTGTAAAGAAATCTTAGATATTGTCAAAGATTTTGGAACCAATCTGTGTAGATTGACCTCCAGCATGTGTCCTCTCATCTCATCCTATTTTCCAAATATCCCTTCCAATATTTTCTAGGCTTCATTGGGAGTCTTACAGGAAGATATGTGAAAAAGGAGACCAGGCGAGATAAGACTGCAAATTGTTCCAAGTGCCTCATCCATGTGATTTAAGTACTTGGATTTTTCTATCGATGATGTCGGTTTTATATTTTTATTCATGGTTATCCTATACAACCCTCTGGATCGGATATGTATGGCTATTTTCTCCTTCCATGCAAAATAGTTGTAAGGTGTAAGAATGAATTCTTTTTGGAATTCCATCTTTCCATTCCCTTCAATCTTTTGTACCTGCAAAACATTTTGGTATAGATTTTGTTTAGCAGCCCCTCAGCTCTGATACCATGTAAATGTGTTGAACCTGCACATAATAGATCTATATAAACAATAATACACACATTTTCAGAGAGAATTGGAGAAAGAAGAAGGAGAGAAAGAATGGAAGAATTTTCATTAACCGTTGTGAATAATGATTAATTTACACATGATATACTTTATATAACTCAATGAGCTCGACATGAGGTGAACCAATGCACCATAGTGGTGGTATAGAGTGATCTAGACACACACCAACAGTTACAAGAGTGAACTGCCACCTGTTCTAGTATCTCAGGCAGTTATGGGAGTGAACTACCACCTAGTTGAGTTAACTAGTCAACTAGTCTTCAGTTAACTAACTGAACAGAGAGTAGTGAGGAGTTAACTCATGGAATCATGTCTAATGCACCACTCTGGTGATGATACCAAGGCAAGGTATAATTATCATGGCGATGATCCCAATGTTGCATGGTGATGATCCCAATGCAACATCTAAACTCAACTCAACTAGTCAAACTGAAGTGTCAACTGAATGAGAATATTCTCTAGGTGGAATATTCTCCCCTAAAATATAGGAGACTAGATAATGACTAATTATAAATAATAAACAAGGAATAACCTTAGGAAAAATAAATCCTAGGTATGTGTCAAGTAACTCCAACAGAAATTACGATGAAATACTCATGAAACTTGCCAAAAACAGAGAAATACAACAATACTTGATTTCTATTAATGAAAGAATTGTAAAGAGACTGTAAAAATATAGAGTGCAAGAATCGCTAGAATTATGGCAGCATTATCTCTGATAAGATATGTGACAGCTATGCTCATTCACTAGAAGATGATTAGAATGAGGCTCTGAAGGCCTTTTTATGTTAAACATAAATTCCAAAACCCCAGAAATCCAAAAACCTAACCCTAGGAGATGAAACGCCAAAATTCATGTGGGTCCCATTTGGGTAAGTTATTACATTAACTTCATGGGGTCATAACTTTCGCATACGATCTATGTTTTAGGAATGTGATAGCTTGTTGAATAGTATTTTCGATAACTATGCATTTGCCATCAAACTCTAACTCTGTCTATAGTTTGAATGTGGCGAGCCAAAATAACACTGTTTAGGGCCCCAAGACGGCCTTGGAAGTACAACAAGATGTGCTGACATGAAAACATACAAATATGCCATTTGGATTAGGTGGGAGGCCACCAATATCCACCTGGAAGATGTGTAGGGATCTAATAAGCCTCGGAAGTGTAGAACCCACAATTACAAATAAGTGTAGAAGAACACGTTGAACTAAAAACTAGCAAACAAAGCCAATTGGAACTGGTGGGTGGCCACCAATATCTGCCTAGATCATCATAATTCCACCTATTGGCTGGTGTCTTATGCTCATCGACCATTTTCCAAGAGATGCCACATAATGAGTTATGTTTTTAGCCACCTCAATGCCCGAGTCATGCCACACTGGAGGGTACATATGACATGGATCCATGTGGGTATGAGGTGGACTTGGGAGAAAAAATCTCGAGAACTTTAAAAGGCCATAAATTTCAATCTAGAGCATAGATTTTAGAATAATTATAGTCATTGGAAAGATATCGATAAGAAAAACTAACTTATTCTCATAATTGGTTTTAGAGGTACCATCAAGCCTCAAGGGTCATTTAGGGAGATTCTCAGCATCATGCAACAAGCCCTATTTTCACAAGACTTAACCATGTTCCTCATTGTAAGTCGGGTTTCCTTCAACATGACCAAGATCATTGTTGATATTTCTATGGGAGGGAGAAGTGAAAAACAAAATGCACCTACGCCCTTAAGGCATTGACCTTAATAAATCCCCAATGTCAATCTTGACCAGAAAAGGAAGCTATGATAACATAACAATTTTTTCAGGAAAAATTGTTTGAGTCAACTAAAGATAAAATTGAAGAGATGGAAAATAGGGTAAAAAAAAATAAGCATCCTTTGAGTGACAACCAATTTCAAGAAGAGCTTGAGGGGTGGTTCTATGACTATATCTTCCCTCATACCAATGATACAAATTCTTCTAGGGTCACAGGAACTTATTAACTAGTTAATGATTTGATATATCAGGTCATGAAAAAATAGGAGGGATAACATCAAGATATTTTCCACACAATAAGGATATTTGAGGAGAAATTTGAGGAAATCTATAAATACTTTTTAAGAATTGGAATCTCTGTCTCTAAAGTTAATGAGGAAGTTGAGGTTACTACCCACAAGCATAATTCACAAGTTTCATAAGGAGCACAAGAAATTCCAATCACTCGAGAGAGAGACTCGCAACTTTCAAGCTCGAAATTGAAGGAGACAAAGAAAAATAAGGAGCCAAAGGGAGAGACTCTAGAGGACACAACTTTTCCATCTAATTCATAATATCTAGTTTTTTTTGTTTTTTGTTTTTAATGATCAAATGATAATAGCCCAGAATGATTTGTTTTCCTATTTATGAACTAGATGATAAATGAACTCCTAGAAATAGAAAGACTATCTATGATGATGTTAAAATGGTGGAGAACTTGGTTTCCTTAGAGACATGCCCCCCCCATACTCTATTGTAATTTTTTTTGGTACAAAATGTGAAAATACTTATGCGTGTTTTAGTTTAAAAAAAATAGATATCTCAATTATTACATTTAAAATGGTATTCACATAATAAAAGTGAAATTGTTACATTCATTGGAAATTAGAAATAGCTTGTGGCCTAATCTTTAGAACCTTCTACTAGTTTATTTCAAATAATTATACATGTTTGGTTTATTTGTTACATTTCTCAAATAATTTATTTGTGGACATATCTTTTAAATGTGTATATCTAGGTTATAAAGATTTACATTTTAGAATAATTTAAATAATTAAATAACTATAACTATTTAAATAATTTTAATAGTTGAATTATTTTTTTTAAGATAAACTTAATATTATAATATAAAATAAATTGATCTTAATAAAAAACTTAAATAACTTGCTTTTGTAGAAAAACTGAAAAAATAATTTTACAATCAAGGTATTAGTTTTATAACCAAAATATTAATTGTATAAAAAGTATTAAGCCATTCAATTTTGTATGGATAGGTTTTTTAGCCACTCTAGTTTAAGTTCTATGGTGAACCAAGCCAGTTCACCAAGTCAATACCCAATGTAGGTAGGACAACATGTTATAATCTATAAAGGATAATATATTAAATAATAATGTATATAAATATGAGATGATGAGATACAATAAGAGTGAGGGCCTTATATACTCATGTAGGGGTTCTCTTCCATGAAGAGACGTTACCTTTCATCAGGAAGGTGTCTCTTCATTAATTATTCATTAACTATTATAATGTATTTATATTTATTATTATATATTATGTTCATAACATTGCCTTCCCCTTAAAAATGATTTGTCCTCAAAGCATACTTATGGAAGACTTATCTCTTGCTCTGGCTTGTAATATTGTTTCCTCAATCTTTATTCATGAATTAGTTATTGTTGAGGACTTGAAACAATAGGATCTTCTAAGTGTTGTGTAGAACCGTCGAATTGTAGGGGAGTATGCCCAGCTTAGATCGATCTTCTGTACAATGGGGATTTTATGGGGTTCTTGTAGACAATTTGATGTATTTTGGCTCCCTTGATAACTTCTACCTTGCACATCATTTGCAATGGAGATAACAAATTTTGACATATTTGTCATTTGTTTATGTGGATACTTTGATTGGTTGAAGTAACGATTTTTGTGTTTAGGATGTCTATAAGGCATCCTTGCAACCTGATATTTACTTCATGTACTTGTAGCTTCTTCTTGATTAACACTTTGAATTGAGTCTTGTTCATATCCCTTGCTTGTTTCTACTTTGACATGTGAAGACCTCTTTACATAAACTGAATCCTTTTTAGCTATAAGGTTGACTCGGTCAGTATTAATTTCTTTATCCACCATCAAGTTTTTTCCATTTGAATACTTTTGTAGTTCCATAGGTTCATTCATCGTCTGTTTATCTACCAATGATTCTTTATTGATAAGTTGTTATAACTTGTCCTCTACTGTCTTCTTATCACTCTTTATCTTATTAATCTGGGTGATTAAACTTTGATTATGGATTTTTAGGTGACAATTATCTTCATACTTTTCTAATAATTTATTAATGAGATCATGATTAACTTGCTCTAACTTTTGTTTGCTATGCTTCGTATCTTTTGACTCATTGAGTTGTACCAATAAATTTTGGTTATGATCTTTTAAGTAAGAAATGTCTTTGTCTTTTTCCCGTAATTTTCCCTCAAGATTTTGTTTTTTTCTCTCTTCTTGTTTTTTTAGCATTTTCTCCAACCCATCTTGAAATTGTAAATTTTCGTTCAGTTGTTGATAATGAATCAATTCATTTTCTAATTCTTTTATTTTTACTTCCCAATGGGTGTCACCTTGATTTTCTATTAAAATAAAAAGATTTTTACAATATGGACAATGGCGAGCTCCATTCATAAGGCCCATTTCATAATCTTCCTCTTTTTCACAATAGGGACATTTTTCCAAAAATGTATTATTTGTAGATGTCATAGTTCACTTCTTATTTTTCAATAAATGATAAATGTAAAAGGGGCTCTACTCATTAACGATAATGTTTTCCTCTTAGAATATATATATAAATCTCCTTATACTTTATAAAGAGTGCCTATGTTTTGACTTATAATAAAATTCCCTTTTATACTCTTGACTATTTGTTAGCGGCGGTTAGGGCTCAACAAACACGACGCTAAGTTTTGTGAAATAGTTATTTACAGGTAAATACAAGCACACATATATATTATATATGGTATGGAATACCACATGCCAATGGTTTTCTAGAACTATGGGATGGTAAATATCCAAAGGTAAAATAAAATATTCACTTTTCCTCTTCTTTGAAACTTTTTCTTTTAAATTACCTTTTCTCACTTTATAAATGACAATTAACTTAACTAATGACAAATATGGATTTTTGATATGTTGGTGATAACCCTAGAGGATATTGGTGTGTAGGAATCTGAAAAGGATGGTTGTGGCCCATGTAAACTTGTGGCTTTCACACTCATGAAGCTCGCAACTGTGGTCACATGGGCTCCTAGTTCTTCCCAGCACTAAGGGACTCCAACAAATGGTCTTTGTTTTTTGGAAAACCCATGCAGTATTGACTGCGGGGTTTCAATAGACGGTCTCCAAAGCATTCAGGAGGTAAGAAGCTTTTTTGGTTTCCCTACAGAGGTGCAAATCTTCCCCTATGGAAAATTATGATGACGTGGTGGAATATTCGCCCGATCCAAGAGAATTGTTGCCCTGGATGGGGACAGTTGGACTCCCCATACACCCCCTATACATCCAAATGGAGGAGGAAATACCTCCTGTAACGCATGGAGACTTCTTTTCTCAGTTTTAAGGGGTTTCTGGATACTACCACGGGCAAGATCTATAAGCCTTTTCCTCGCTCAGCGGAGCTGTGGGTTCGTGGGACATTCTGTCACTGACTAGATCCACAATTTCCCTTCCTGGCACAACCTCCTAGTGTGGTTCTTATACTCATACTATTGAATCCCCCTTTTCCCCCATACTATGTGGTTTTTCTCTTGCTTCGGCCATGAAAAACCTTTCTTGGTCATTCTCAGATCCATCGGTGTCGATGTGATCTCCTATCATTCCGAGAGAACAAGGGTTTAGCCAGGCAATACTTCTAGGTTAAGGAACAAAAGATTCATTCCTAGGTCTTGAAAACTGGCATTCTTTGGATCATGGTTCGGCTCTAGACCTCTTCTACCCTTATGCATAACGAGCATACTTCTCGGATCAACCAGAAGAGTATGTGGAGGGGTTTATTACATCAAATTTACGACCTTCAAACTCTAGTGAGTGGGTCACAATTTTTGGTGGGGAGCCTAGAAAAAACACTCGGTTAAGTCATAATCAAGGTCTTATGGGAGCTTCTGAGAAAACGCATAAGAAATAGAATAAGTATGTTGGATCTTCTAAGGAAAACCTTAATTTTACTCTTGACAATGATCTAACCCTTTCAGGGGTGGAAGAAATGGCAGATAAAACCCTAGTAGGGAAATCTCATGATGCCAATTTAATGAGAAGTCGCTAAAATCTTAGGTTGCGATAGATTGGGATGCGATCTACAACTCTTCACCAAAAATCAGTCACTTTTCTAGAGGTTGGTTCATGTTTGTTTTTTCATAAAAATCACAAGTAGTGGTGGTACTTCAAAAAAACTTGTTAATCTACTCTTGTCTAATTCCTATTGAAGCTATGGAATCCTACCTTCGACGCTTCAAGAAAAAGACTGGACTCCATACCAATATGGGTTTGGCTGTTGGGCCTTCCCCCTCATCTTTGGAATGAAAAATTCTTTCAATCAATTGGGAATTGTTTGGGGGAATTCTTAGTTGTAGATATGGGTTTCGTAGAATCCAGGGAGATGTCGGTTGCAAGGATTATGGTTCTATTAAACATCAGACAAGGGTTTAAGGAATTACTTAACTTGAAATATTTGGGAAGGACAAGGTAGAAACTCTCATCTCTTCAAGGCACAATCCTGAGCACTGGTCAACATTACCTCCAAGAAAAAAAAGTCAATTGTTGGGGTGCTTAGAGCAGCGAAAAACCTAGTAGGGGTTCCCCCATGAAACTTATTACTTTCAATTGTAGGGGTTTGGTGAGTCCCCCAAAAACATCCACACTAAAGAGGTTGGTTTTGTTAAACCATCCAAGTATTTTTCTTTTTCAAGAAACTCTAGCAGACGAAGATATGGCTACCAAAATTCTATCTGCCCTCTTCCCAGCCCGATCTTCTCTAGGTCTGGATGTCATAGGTAGGTCAGGTGGCTTAATCATTTGATGGAGAGCTAGAAGCATCAAACTTTTAAACTCTTGGGTATTTGACTTTGTTTAAGGGGAAGATTTTTTGGTGGAAGGTATTGGAAAGGAGTTTAGAATAATTAATGTTTATGGCCCTCATACATATCAGAGCACTTTTTGGGAAATTTTTCTTGGTAAATATATATTAAAGAATGAACTTCTAATTCTCGGGGGAGATCTAAAATTTTCTTTTGTGGAAGTTGAAAGTTCGGGTCCCTCATCCCACCCAAACAACCAAGTAGGCTTCTTCAATCACCTATTGACCTCCAATGGACTCATTGATATAGCTCCTTTAAAGTTGTTACCCACTTAAAGGAATATGAGGGTAGGGGAGGCTCATATTGCAAAAATTTTGGATCGATTTTTTTATTTCTGGACCTTTAGTGATGGTTACTTTCCAATTTTGGCAATGGATTGGTAGTGGAGGAGAATCAGATCATTCCCCAGTTTGGTTTGAAATGGAAGGAGGCCCCCAAAATCCATTGGCCCCTTTTAAATTCAACTCCTCTTGGTTTAAAGATGAAAGTTTTCAACAGTTGGTCAAGTCAAATTGGACTAACATAAGGGACACAGAAGGTACTCCGATAGGTATTCAATTTGGGTCAAACCTTAAAAGAATAAAAAAGTTGGCTATCCTTTGGGAAAAAACAAAATAGAAAGAAGAGGAACAGGAACTCCAAAGTAATGAGGATCGGTTGAGGCTTATACAATAAGATTCGAAGATAGGGTTTATGACATTATTGGCTCGTGAAAATATGAAAAGGATTGAAGCCAGGCGTAGACTACTGCTAGAAGAACAATATGAAACGTTGAGACTAAAAATAAGAGTTATCTGGCTAGAGAACGAATATAAAAATAAAAAAAAAATTGTCCAGCCTATGTAAAAGGGAGGAGAGATGAAAACACTATATAGATTTTAAAGGACTAGGAGGGAAGATCTATTACTTCCTTTGAAGGGCTATAAAACATGAGGAAAAAATACTTTCATACATTATTCAAAGAGGACATGAGTGTAAATATTGTAGAGATTATAAAGGTGGCGTTATACCTCCCAAGTTTCGTGAATGAAAAAGGGAATCAATATTTATTTGCCGAAGTCATAGAAGCGGAGGTTAAAGAAACTCTACTTAGTTTCTAGAAGGATAAAATCCTTGGTCTAGATGGATGGACAATAGAATTATTTAGGTGGTTTCTTGATCTAATTGGAACATATTTACTAAAAGTTATTGAGGAATCTCGTATCAATGGCAGAATCCATGGACCCTTCAATAATAATTTTTTATCCCTCATTCCTAAGGTAAATTATCCTCAAACTTTTGATGACTTCAGGAGAATCTCATTGTGCAATTATATTTACAAAATTATTGCCAAAATCATAGCTCGTTGACTAAACCTTTTTCTATTGGAGGACATTTCCAAAGAAGAGTTCGGGTTTTTAGAAGGGAGACAGGTACATGAGGCAATAGGGGTAGCTCAAGAAGGACTACACAACCTAAAGAATGCAATATCAAAGGGGGAAATCCTAAATAATGATCTCTCAAAAGCCTATGATAGAGTGAGTTGGGATTATATCCGACTTCTTCTCACTCACCTTAGTTTTCAAGTCCCATTTATAAAATGGGTGATGGCATGCATTTCTTCAGTCTCCTTTCCAGTCCTTATCAATGGGGAAATTTCCCCCTTTTCCATCTCAAAAAGGGGTATGCGTCAAGGTTTTCCATTGTCCCCGTTACTTTTTCTTTTGGTGGTCGAAGGATTGAGTAAATCTATAGACTCAGCAGCCAGGGTAGGGAATTTTCAAGGAATTCAAGCTGCAATAGGGATGAGGATAACTCATCTATTATTTGTGGACGATGTCCTCATATTTTGTAATGGGTGACTTGGAGATGCAAAAATTCTAGATGATATTTTATCTTTGTTACACGTGGCCACATGGATGATAATAAATGCCCAAAAGTCAACCATCACTACCTATGAAATGGATGGAGAGGAAATGGATGTATATCAAAGGTTTTTTCCCTTCACTTTTCAAGATATATCAAAAGGGATAAAATGCTTGGGTTTTCAATTAAAGTCGAACAATTATAGGAAAGAAGATTGGAAATGGTTGATAACAAAAATAAAGAAAATATTAAATGGATGGAGTTTTAGATGGTTATATAGAGAAGGTAGAATCACTTTGACCAAATCCATATTGGAATCCATACCAGTTTATTGGATGTCAATAGCATGGATTGGTAAAGGGGTGCTAGAAAAAAATGAGAAGTATTTGTGCTCGGTTCATTTGCTCTAGGTCTAGAGATAACTATACACAACCATGGGCAAAGTGGGAAAGTATAGCATTACCAAAATCTTTGGGAGGTTGGGGGCTCAAAAATATTTTCATGTTTTCCAAGGCCCTTGCAGCAAAGGCTTGTTGGAGGATCATTTTAGTTCCTAGTCCGTGGTCTCTTTTAGTCTCACAAAAATACATCTCCCCAGCTTCAGTAGAAGATTGTTGGTAAATATGTAACAACCAACTAACAGGCAGTGTATACTTGTCATTAATGGCAAGTACAGTTGTGGTTGTGGAGATGAGTCAGTGACCGTTAGATCCAAGTGCAAGACCCGATCATCATCGGATCAAGGATAACCTGCATGCCCCTTAAAGAACAAGGAGAAGTGGGGGAAATCGCGATGTGCAAAATCGCGATCTAATCTGAGTCGTCGAGCTAGAAGTGATCTGGACCATTGAATCTCTGCATGGAGTATCGGGGATCGGGAATCGGTACTTTTCAATGTCAAAATATCTTGACAACGAGAAACCCGAAATCCTGAAATGCAATTTCGCGATTTAATCGCAGCCGTTGAATCCAGAATGAATCTGAACCGTAGAATCTAGTCCCTGTCGGAGTTTCGGGAATCGACACTTTGCAATGTCAAAATATCTTGACAACGAGAAACCCAAAATCACGATGTGCGATTTCACGATTCAATCATAACCGTTGAATCCAAAATGCATCTGGACCGTTGATTTTCTTCATTGGAGTTTCGGGGATCGGGACTTTGAAATGTCCAATCCACTTGACATCAAGAACCCCGAAATGGAGAAATGTGATTTCGCGATTTAATTGCAGTCGTTGAATCCAGAATGAATTTGGACCATTTATCTAATCCTTCATCGGAGTTTCGGGGATTGGGATTTCAATATGCAAAGAATCGAGGGCAACAAGAATTTCGATTTTGCGATGAGTGAATTCCCAGCGTAATAGCAACCGTCAGATCCAAAAATGACCAGGATCGTTGATCTGACCCTTCATCGGAGTTTCTGGGATCGGATTTTGGTATTGACAAGAACTTAGAACATCAGATATCGCAAAATCACGATACGCGATTTCCCGTTAATGCGTATAACGTGTGGGCCACTCAGGAGTCAGTGGAGGACAAGTGTAAGGAGTACAGAGGAAGTCGAGGATCGCATATTGCTGGTCCAAGGGGCGTATGTACATTATCATTGTAAACTCTGTATCCCCAATGGGATAAGGCTGCGGTCACAGATAGCGGTCATGTGGACCAGGGCTGAAGCGCATCGCAAATCGGGAAATCACGAATCCTGTGGACATAAACATTATGTCATCGCAAGTGCTGAAACTCCGATGGAGTAATAAGAGCAAGGTCACGTGATAGCTGGTCACATGGACCATTGTGTAGCCAGAAGGGGCTAAATCTTGGGAAAGGAGCACATCGGGGATCGGAGAATCGGGAGTTCCGAGTACATGTGCATCTTGACACTGAAAGTGTCGAAATCGCGATGTGGGAAATCTTGATTTGATCTGAACCGTTGGATCAAGTATTGATCGGAGGGTTACTGTTCTATCTCACAGATAACTACTGAGTTTGGATTATGTTAGCAAAACGGACTCATGATGACGAATTGGTTAGTGTTTCAGTTGCCAGGACAGGTGTTCTTGTTTCGATTGAGGGAAGGAAAAGTGGAACTGTCGAGAGAAATGTGCATAAAAGAAAATGAGATACATTGTGCTGGGTTGGTTGTTCAGCATGTGAAAAAGAATGAAACTGTAATGAAAATCAGAGGAGAACCTGTGCAGAAGGCGATTGAGCATAATATCATAATGACAGAAAGAGAAAATGCAGAGCAGCATAATTGAACAAGTTGAAGAAGAGTAGAATGAGAGCACAAGTTGATGCAGAACATACCTGCTGAATATACAGAGGAAGAAAAGAGCAGCAGAACAGTGAACAGGAGACCAGATTTACAGAACAAAGAAAGACTGGTAAGAATTGATTAATCTGTAAAGTTGAATGTGTATTTAGCCTTTAATTTTCTGAGGGTGGTTGGGAGGTGCTCGGGAGGACTGTAGTCCTCAGAAGTTCAAGTGGGTGCTTGAACACAGGAAGTTGTAGCTTCCATCTGGTTGTAGCTAGAGAAACCAGGGTGGCAGGGTGGTGCTAGGGAGAACAGGTGTTCTCTGTTATGCAGGTTGGAGCCTGTGTAACTGGAAGTTGGTGCTTCCATCCAGTTGGTGCTGGAATATTCAAGAAGTTGGTGCTTCCATCCAGTTGGTGCTGAAATATTCAGGAAGTTGGTGCTTCCATCCAGTTGGTGTTGGAATATTCAGGAAGTTGGTGCTTCCATCCAGTTGGTGCTGGAATAATCAGGGAGTTGGTGCTTCCTTCTAGTGGGTGCTAGAGAAACCAGAGAGTTGGAGCTCTCAAACAAGTTGCATCTTGTAATATAGAGGTAGCAGCCTCACATTGAGTTGGTGCTCAATTGTAAATGATGTAGAGAACTACAAAAGACTGCCTATCATTTCGAAGAAGAAGAGGTTTTCTCCCTTTATGGGTTTCCTCGTGAAAATCTGTCTCTGTGTGTATTTCATTTGTGACTGATGGTCTTTACTCTTACTGTTCATATGCTGTATATTGTTGATGACCACATGAAGAAAGATTAATAATGTTTTAACAGACTTAAAATTGTTTAAGATTATAAACAACTGATTCACCCCCCCTCTCAGTTGTTTTAGTATTTCCAACAAAGATTGGATCAAAACCCCAAACAAATCTGCAACAAATTGTTTGATTATTTGGAAAGTGATGATTTCCTCATTCTTAGTGGTCGGGGGCAGTCTTGCTTGGAGGGTGGGTAAAGAAAATCATTTTTGTATTATATTTGATCTTTGGCCAGGGAGTGGAAATCATCATATTCTTTCGGAGGACCTAATTGACTAGTTTCACAAGAAAGGTATCTTCTACCTCTCTCAGCTAGTTGATCTTCATACAAAAAATCTATGGAATCAAGAATGGAAAAATGCTACTTTTCTAGGCTTAAATGGGATTTATGAAAATCTGATGAGAAGCTATATTGTTGCACTCATAAGAGGACATATAAGAATCACAGATAGGGAAGATGAATTAGTTTGGTAAAAAGACCCCATAGGCTCCTATACTCCAAAAGTGGGATACATAGCATTGAATATATTTTTAAGAACATGTGTTTCCTCTTAAGAGGTCACAGGTTCAAATCAAGAGGGGGGTAGGGTATGTATACCGTCGTAGACTTTACCATTCAAATCGCTGGGCGGAGGGGGGTCCCTTATACCACAAACAAGGGGGTCTCATACACCAATTTGGTGTGCTGTCTTGGCCGTGACCTTAAAAATAGATTATTATTATTATTATTATATACCCATTACAAAAAAAACCCCAAATGGTGGTGGAAGGGCCTTTTGGAAGATGAAATGCCCCCAAAAATCCAAAATCTAAATGTGGGCAACATTAAACAATGGAATACCAACTTGGGACATCTTGAATAGGCATCGGATAGAAGGTTCGAGAAGATGCACACTTTTTAAAAATGAAAATGAATCTACTCTTCATATCCTCATCACATGTCCTTTCACCATGAAAGTATGGACGAAAACGTTCTTAAGCCTCAGGCATAATTGCATATGGAATGGAGATTATTTGGAGCTGGCTTGGAAGAACTAGTCTTGTGACCCAAGAAATAAGGAGATAAAAGTTATTCCTCTCTTAATAAGTTGGGGAATCTAGCTAGAAAGGAATGAAATTTTTTTTAAGGAAAAATATTATATTCCAAAAGTAATCATCGCACAAAGCCTATCAATCCTGTCTCATTTTCCCTAGACCAAAGATTCACCAGCTTTATGGGTAAGACAACAAGAGGATATAGATTCATTAAAACCTTGGTATTTTTTCGATGGAGCCTCTCATAACACAAATTGTGGAGAAGGAGTTGTTCTACATATTTCAGACAACCATTGCTTCCATTTAAAAATGGGATTGGGCAGCAGGATAAACAACTATGATGAACTAATGGCGCAAAATCTTTTACTTCTTTTCAACAAAGAAAAAGGAATACAACAATTACAAATTTTGGGGGACTCTATGAATGTCATTAATTGGACAAGAAAGCATCAAACTTGTCACAATATATTTCTTTGTCCTATACTGGAGAAAATCTTTTGTTTGTTGGACACTTTTTATACTTTAGTTATCACTCATGTATACAAGGACATGAACTTGGTAGCAAATTCATTGTCCAAAGAGGGATTGTTGCTCTCTCTGGGACAATGGCACATAACTGAAACAAAATGGGAATACACAAATGCTTTTTATCATCATCCATTTATAGAAGACCAAGGGCATTTGTAGGATTGAAGTCAGATTGGAAGACAAAAATATTTTTTCAAAAGGTTTTGATCAATTCCATTTCTCTCTTTTTCGTCTTCTTCATGGATATTTCTCTTTGTTTTATGCAGACCATTTTACTCCAAAACTTTATTATACAACAACATTACAATGGATGGTCATTATGAATAGATTTTGGATACCAACTGAGGGCAACCAGAAACCACAAAGGTTCTTATTTTTAGTTATTTATGTATATAAAGGGCTCTTATTATGTAGATAGTATCTTTTCACCTTGTTCTGGGTGATATTTTTGTAATTTTCAATGGTAGACAAGGCAATGTGGGATCTCAATAGCCAAATACTTTATTGATCCTTACACACACTTTCAGTGTGTTGTGCTCTGGAAGCACCTACAAAATGTAATTTTGTCGCTTATAAGAAATAAAATTACGCTTTTTTCTAAGGAAAAAAAACAAAAAAACTAAGGCCAAATATGGATAATTTCCTTGAAACATGTTGGTGTGCACTCATACTTCTTCATGTGCACCTTAAGAAAACCTTTTATTTTTTTCTTCTCCTCTTTTTATTTTTTTTTATTTTGTGTAAAATGACATTTTTATTTTCGTTGAAATATGTAGAATATTTAATTTATAAATGGCCAATGGCCAATATGAGGTCAAAGAACTTATTTTAAAGAAACTCTATTTTGTGGCCAAAATTTGGATCGAGACGAAGCTCTGATACCACTATGGTGAACCAAGCCAATTCACAAGGTAAATACCCAATGTATGTAGGAAAATAGTTTATAATCCATAAAGGATAATATATTAAATAATAATGTATATGGATATGAGATGATGAGATACAATAAGAATGAGGGCCTTATATACCCACACAGGGGTGCCCTTTCATGAAGAGACGTTACCTTACATTGGGAAGGTGTCTCTTAATTAATTATTCATTAACTATTAGAATGTATTTATATTTATTATTATATATTATGTTCATAACAAGTTCCATAACATTTGAATAATCTATAATAAATTATTTTTACAATATTTAAAAACTCAAAAATTGTACGAAAAGAAAATATAGTGATTGAAATGATAAAATTAAAGAAACATATTATAACTAGGTTTCATCTCTGATACAATTTATGCATGCCAAGAGTAAATTACACTTTCAATTTATGAATTAAAAATAAATAAAAATTACAACAGAACCTAATTTGAGTTATAAATGTATTGGAATGACAATTAAAAAACTGTTCATAAAAATATATACTTGGATCATAATAAATTAATTGGCATAGACTTAAATTTTTGCCAACATTTGTTGATGATGATGGTGATTAACATTCACTTAGATCAAATTTGGTCTATTGCACCTTAAGAAGGTAAGAGATTAGTTGGAATTCTTTAGAATTTTATTTCTATGCTTGAAAATCATTAAGAGAAGTGTTCCAAGATCACCATAGTTTTCTTCAGTAAAAAGGTTAATAAGGTTGGTAGTGTGAGAAATATTTTGAAATTTAGATATAATCTAAGTGAAATTGTTTTTCATATTCAACCCTCTTGGTGTCACAAATGTGACGGACTCTTTCATCCCATGGTGTTTTGGGAATTGACCAACTCCTTGTTTTACTATGAAGCTCATGAGATTTTTTTCTTATTTTAGCAATGCTTATTTTCTTCTTTACACTTGATCACCTCCTTATAATATATTAATTTTATTTTTACCTCTAAATCTTTATTATTCCCCAATCTCTCCTTAAATTTTGTTGTAATTTAATATTTTTAATATTATCCTTATTCTGTAATATGATCTATTGATTTATTCCTCAATGGTTTAGCCAAGACTAGGAATCCTTATGTCATCCCTTCCTAATCCTAAGGTGGTTTTAGCTATAGCTTGAAGAAATTTTAGGAATCCTTTTTTCCTCCATGTTTTTTAACTTGTTCTTATACATTAGGTACCTAGTCATACTCTTAATGGGGGAAATGATCTCCTATGAGGAGGATATAATAGGGTGTATTTCCTTTAATTTTGAGAGTGTATGTTATAAAATTCTTTTATCTCACCTCTATCTTTTTCCACGAATCTCTCTAAATACTGCATCCCCAAACCTCACATCCATATAAAATAATGGTCTTAAAGAGGAGTTTTTTTTTTAATCTCATATCCAAAGATTCATTGATTTACAATTGTTTTCAAGACTATAATAAGATTTCCACTCTCAATTTATAGCATAATTGTTTTTTGATATTTATTAATGATATAAAGAAAATATTAAATCATATTATATTATATAACATTTATTTATTCTATTAATAATCAATAAATTTATCTTTTAATTATTTAATTTAAAACAATGTAATACAACAAAATATTTATTTTATTTATAAAAATTTGATAAACTAGTATGAATTTTAATAATCCATAATATGTAATCATCATAGCCTGGATGTAGGTGCTCGAATGGTACAACTAGCCTCCACTCCCAACGCCTCTCGTTCTTAGTGCAATGAACACCTGGCTCTCGCTCCTCCTTCACCATATGCGACTTAATATCATGCACTGCTCAAGGCCTAGAGAATTCACTTCGCCTGTTGTTACATCCTAGCTCTAGGTGTGACGAGGTACAATGGCTCTAATTCTAGCTCTGTAGATAGTGTGGGTATTGATTTCCCAGGGAATTATCCATTTTCACCCTAGAATCCCCCACTGTTGGATCCATTGGTACATACTAGGACCTGCACTCCTGCTTTGTGGAATTTTCCTCGACACACATAGTTCCTCTAACCAGTCTCCTTTTTCCAACTTTGTCAACCTGACCCTGCTCTCCACTCAATCCTTTAGTGGCAACTACAAACTCAACAACGTGTTATGGAAAAAACCTTGGATTCATCACAGGTCACTCCCAGTCCCTAGATTTCCCAGACGCATGCATTCTACCCCCCTTCTGGGGAGGGGAGGTTGCGGTGGTAGAGCGACTGGCACTCATATTCAACCGAACACAGTCAGTTGAGAGGGATACGATCGTTCGGTCTTGAGCTCAATCCGAGAACTATTGGATGAATAGAAGGAGGAAATGACTAGCTTCCATCCAACTACTTAACGCACCAAAATCCAACGAAGGAACTATTGGATGGTCAAAAATATTATGGGTCACTCCCTTCTCAATCTTCCGGGTATGTTTGATCAGAGTCTCGCCAATTCCCCACGTTTCCCTAGAGTCCATTCACCATATTCGAATGACCAACATAATAGTTTGACCCCTTCAAATCCTAAATGCAAGCAGTAAATAGAGGCTTAGTTAAGTAGGCAGGGTGCCCAAGTGGGTGAAGTTCATAATTCCCCCCCCCATGCAGAAAGTCCAACACAACAATTTTCATCCCCCGTCCTCCTTCAACAAAAGAACATGATTTCCCATAAATGAAGCACACTTTATCTCCACTATCTCCTCCAGCAACAAGGGCCTCGTCGAATCCCCAATGGTTTAAGAAATCCCCCATGGGGGTCTACTTGGTTAATTTTCTTTCTCTTGTCAATTTGCGGATCTTTTACTTTTGTTTAGTTCTAGTTTTTAAGACATGATTAAGTATTGCAAAGACTCTTAGTTTCATTTTTTATAGTATGGTTTGTCTCTATTGTAACATCCTGCTCTGGCGCACTGAGCGACTTTATTCTTTGAGGACACTTTCTCACAAGTGATCTGGATTATTATGCTATTAAAACTTTGATTTTGATTATGAGGCATTATGGGTTGATGACATGTTGTTTTACCGTTATGACATAGACAGGTGCTATTGACTTTGTTTTGCTGAGTGTGCAGGATTTTGGACCTCGAGGATGCAAAGGCATTGATGGAACCCCTTGGACTCGGGATCGAGTCAGGGAGTGTACCATTGGGGTTTGATTGTTTTTACTATGATATTAGCGCATCTGATTAGATGATATGATATGGATATATTCTGACATGATTTGTTGATGATGCAGGTTGATGATAGCTTGCTGAAAAGACTCACATATGGAGTAAAGGGGTCATGCACGACTACCAGATATGTTGAGGGAGAGGTGTGGACAACAGCCCTACCATAGCCTACTAGCACTCCCGCCGTGGCTCGAATTGTAGGTTAACGTTTACCTAGTTCGAGAGGACCCACGATGCCATGAGAGCAGACTGCGACAGTCACTCATGATGATTATAAGGGGCATGCAATAAGGCGGGGGCCTCATTCCTTAGAGGCCCTTAGTGTCCCACAAGTTCACCTGGCGGAGTGTTGACTCCAGGGGTAATTGATGTCTACCAAGTCAGCCAAGAGCCGAGTGGCACCCTTGGAGCACGTAGTGCATCCTAAAGGGCATGTCATGCAAGGGAATAGATGAGGTGAGTGGCACCATTGGAGAACCTAGTGCGTCCTGAAGGGCACGTCACGCAAGGGAACATATGAGGCGAGTGGCACCCTTGGAGCACCTAGTGCGTCCTGAAGGGCACGTCGCGTTGTCGATGATATAGGGATGAACCTATATGGCCTTAGGACAAATAACATGTTAAATTTTTTTTAAAACAATTTCCCTAGTTAAATGTTGCCCAGTACGAAATTTAATGTCTAAGTCTAAATTACGCTAGTGGTAAAATTTTGTCTTCTATAAAATAATAATAATAACAACTTAAATAATAATTGTGATCTTCGTTAAATCCTGTAACATGAAGGGAGTAAGAAATTTAATTTATTCATAAAAGGAAAAAAAAAATCTATTGATATAAAATGTAAAAATGGGAATAAATTGTTTTTATACTAATTAAATGATAAAAGGGAAAAGGGGTTAAATTCTGCACCTAGATTTTTGAGTTCTAATTAAAAGAGGAAAGAGGGAAAATCAAAAAATTTAGGAAACTAGGAAAAGATGTAACATAAAAAGGGAAAAAGGGGAACTTAAGGGAAAAAGGGGAACTTAAGGGAAAAAGTGGAAAGTCAAACTTAGTAAAGAATCTACCATTTAAGAGCTTTCTAATTTAAACTGAACTAGCAATTTAATAAAAGGAAAATTTATTAAAACCTGTAAGAGAATTTGGGGACACCTAGGAGTGATTCTAGGAGTAACTCTAGGTGGGTGAGGGAAATAAAGATAATTAATTAATTAAAGAAATTAATTTATGGAGGAATGAAGGGGATAGGTGACACTTGTATGGAGAAGAATTTTTAGGAAATTATTTTTATTATTTTTAATTAAATGAGATTTTAGGAAAGAAAGGAAGTTCAAAACTCTATATATTGAAGGAGGGAGAAGGATGAAGGACCATCTTCTGTTTGCGTAATGTTACACTGCAGAAATATCTACTTGACTGACGTACTTGTGGGAGTTGGGATACCCAGCGTGGGAGGAGTGGTAGCCCGGCCTTGCGAAGTGAGATGGGAGCTAGTAGAAATCTATGGATAGTGTGTGTGGCCCCTTTGCGGCTTGGGGGGCTGAGGCGGAAGAAGAGTATTGCTAGCATTAGCTAGGAGGTACCAGTGAAGTCTCAACGGTTGACGAGTGAGAGTTGCACGGAGCGAGCAGGATGTCATTTGAAGCAGACGATCAGGAAACGGTACACTCTCTTCATTTCTATTTGGTAGATGGTATTAGGACTTATGCTTGGATCTACTTGTTTATTGGAAAAGTAAACTGATGTCTTTTAAGTTGATGACGAAAACTTGTCTTAACCTAGCTTGATGGTTTTTGTCTCCCATGGCCTTCGTTTTCCTGCATGTCTAGACCACCTTTCTTTGTTGTTTGTGACCTCCGTGGTTGTTTAGCCTTCGTCCCTAGCTCACCAGTCCTGGCCTGAGCAGTCGGCTAGGATCCTGATCTACAGTCGTTGCCTTAGCGTTAAAAGACCTATGTATCTCAATGCCCTACTTTCCTGTGTGAGGATGATGAAGCAAAGGATGAACCCATCCACTGTATACCTCTGTTATTGTCCTTGGCTGATTGATTGACTTGTACCTTCTAGGAAAAAGTACCCTTGCGTGTGGATTTCCTTGCGTTCTTATTGATTTAGTTATGCGCTTGATCGTTCATCCCTAACTTTATCTGTGATTGACTTCATACCTGCATTTTAGCTTGAGACAACAATTTTATGCTCTACTATGGGATATCAAGTAGTGGATTACTTGATGTTTCTTGGCCCAATAATTATAAATATATTAACAATGATTTATTTTTCTAGACACATGTTTATTGCCATTTCAATGGTAATGATTTGAGTGACATAAAATATATATATAATGATGCGTGATGGTATATTTTGTAACCAACTCATTTTCTGTTCGCATTTTATATTACTGGTGTGGTGTAGAAGATAGCTTGTGTTGCTGCATGCCTGACAACATTTATACATTTGGATGACAGAGTTTTGAGAACACCATTATTCTGATGGAAATTTATTAGGGTAACAGAAAATTATTATCAGATTCCAGACTCGCTTATCACTATTATCTCCCTCCTTGAATGTTTCTTTTTAACATAGCGAAGTCGTTTTTCCTGAATAGGCAGGTTGATGTTGAATTTTTTTTTTCTAAGGAAATGCCATATTATCTCAGTGTTGGGTTAATCATTTTAGCTCTGCGTTTTTACTCTTGCGCTCGACGTTTTATCCTCATGCATGTGCATCCCTCACAACCCTTACCTTCTGTGTTGTTGATTTCTGTGCGTCCATCACACCTCTCTTCTCTGTGGGTTGACGACCTGTGTGTCATCCACTCCCTTCCCTTGACTGCGTTTTCCTGTGTATTACCATGAATCTGCTTGAGAAGTTGATTGTGTTGGTCTTGTGGTTTCTAGAGAATTGTTGGGATTGCGCAGGGCTTCCCTTTAGATATCCTTGCATTTTGCTTAAATGATAGCCTTTTTGAACCGAACGTGTCACGACTAGGTTTATGTATCCCAGTACTATATAATTTTCCCTCATAGCGACTTTGGTATATTCGTATTTGTATAAATTTCTCTGTTAGCGTTTTTCCTCCTCTGGATTTTATTTCGACGTTGAAGCTGATGACAATGAATTAATAATCGAGTTCTACATTTTGACAATGGTGTAATAGCAGCTTTAATATCCTACAGAAGTTGATAATGTTAGTAAGTTACTCCTTGACAGTCCAGATATTTTTCTTGCGTGCCAGAAGTGTAATGGATTTAGGAAACCGTGGACCATTCCATGGACTGGTTAAAATAGAATCTTAGGAATTTTTGTGTTAACCATGTAAACCTTCACATCAAGTTGGTGTTCTGCGTTGGTTAACTTTCTATCATTGTGCCTTGACCTGTAATGTTTAATTTAGGTATAGCTATTCTGTGGTAAATATTTAATTGACAATTTTAGGGTGAGAGCTTTTATAATTATTTTGGCATTTTCCTATTATAGGATTTTGGTATAATAATGATGGTAGCAATGTTTTATTTTTAGTGAACAAATTTCTATGAGTGTTTACTCTTAATGATCCAATCTTGATTTTAGCCATACATCACATGCCTTTCCTTAAATATAAAACCCAAAAACCTTTATTTGCTTGTTATTCTAAATTTACACATTTTCACATTTCATAGCACACAAAACTTACATATTCCTACAATCTATTACAATCGGTTTCTTTCATCCTCTTCTTATATTTAAAGTATTACTTTGCATTGCCCAAGACAATCACTACTATATTCATTAATAGAACCACCCTTAGTTATGAATTCATTGAACCATGTAATGACATAATGCGAAACAAGAAGTTACAAAAAATATTATTCGAAAATTGTTCATTAGTAAATGGTATTTGTGTGATAGGGGTTATAACTGGATTGGTTGAATAATTAGTGAATTTCAAAAAAAATAATAATATTAAATTTTAGAAGATATCGTATATTTAAATATTATTGGAATTAATATTTTAATTTAAAAGTATTTTTTTGTGGTCTATGGTTCTGTATCAAGTCAAAATGTGGTTTAGTAACAAGTCACGAAGTGATTGAACTTGTTTAAATGTTGTAAAATGAATTCAAAAAGATGAAAAATAAGTTTTATGTAACTCTTAAATGGTTTTGATGATATCTAAATACTCCTCATATTACAAATGCTTAGCAACAATTCCCCCCAAAAAAATTCAAAGCAGTTTCCATGCTTAAACTGAAGTTGAAATCCTTTGAAGACATGTTTTTGCATTTATGAATTTGATGTCCTAATAACTTTGATAGTCTATTGATAAAATCATTTGAATACCTGTTTTTGTATTTATGAATTTGAAATAGAACTAGTATGAAAATACTTCTTTTGTCTTGCCTTTATTTATGATCCATGAATCTATGTTTGATGTGTTAAATACTTAGTTGAACTTTAGTAACTTGTTAAGTTGGAAATATCTTGCAATTACTATGCAAAGGATATCAATAAAAGCATACCCTATATTCTTTCTAACAAACTTTAGTCGCAAGAATATTTATGTATGTACATGTGGGCATAGATCTTGTTTTCTCGTAATGTATCTCTTTGTTTCAATATAATTAAGTAGAGATGGGTTGGACTATTTTGCAGATAGGGTAAGGTGGATTCCGTTTTTGGGGGTACTTTGTTTTTATCATAATGATTAACCAATGTAGGTTAGGATCCCTTGCGCTGAGACTCTGATTAGGTCTTTTATTTGTAGAAGTTAGATGCAAGTTGACTACTCAACTTGTTTATAAAAATAAAAATAATTTTTTTTTTTTTTTTTTTACGAATTCTTTGTATTTATCTACTACATGTCGATTTTAATTAGCAGGGAGGACGTCACATCTATGGGTAGGCCAATTTTCCAAGTTTTTCTCGCCTAGTTTTCCAGTAAGGGCAGGCTTAGTCAATAAAAATTTTAGTCTTTCTCTCTGGATGACTCTTTCACCTCCCTCTCAGTCCGTCCAAGTTCTCTTGAATATACTACTACTCTATTTTTAATGGAATAATTCAGAAATTTACAAAAAAAAAAATGTAATCATCATAAAATATAAATGATAATAAATGAATTATATATTAAACACTTACTTCAATCTAAAAAAATATTTTATAATGTCACATTCTGAAAGTGACATGTATAATTAAACTATATCTATTAAACTTAGTTAACAGTGAACACAAATTTCTCATATAAAGAGAAATAGTCATTACCTTTTTTTTTCTAATGAATCATAAATTTATTGTTATTATTATTTTATACACTCAACTATAAAATGCCTACCTACCAATACTTACTAGAGTCATGGTCATAATAAAATTAATCAATTGTCTTTCTCTATATTAGTAGTAATTAATTTTCTTGCATATTATTAATTGACTTTAATAGTGGGAGGATAATAAGTTTTACATAAAAAAAAAATTTTAAGATACTATAAAAAAAAACAAGTAATGAAATGAACTTATTTCTCCAATAACTGTATGTTTTAATAAAAATATTAAAAAACTAATAACTATATGTATACTTTATATTAATAATTAATATTACACAAAAATAATTTATTCTACAAATAAATTAAAAAAAAACTAATAATTCATGTTTTGATAATAACATAAAAAAATAAAATAATAAGTACACTTGGAATACCCATGTTACTATTAATGCATTTACGTAGTATTTTGTAAAAATTAAAAATGATAAAGAATTTAACATTATATAAGAAGGATCATGATGATATCAAATATTACAATGAGAATATAATATAAATATAAATATAAATATAAAAATATATTTGTTAAGTGAAATATAAAATAATTGTGTTAATGCACTCATTACATTAAAAATATCAAAAACAATTATGCATACTTACAAAAGATTATTTTACAAATATAGAAAAAAAAAATTAAACTATGTTACATGAAGATTATGTCCTAGTAAACTTGAATTAAAGTAGGATAAAAGTATTTAAAAGGGGTTCGTCTCAACTTTTCATTTCACAACTTTAATAAGATTTCAACAATGTCTAAACAACCTTCACCTAACATGTTTTGCAAAGCAAAAACTTGTGGAAAGATATGTATAAAATGGAAAGGTGCCTATAATAAATCCAAGCAAGTTTAGAAAGTAGCAAGAGGATGGGGTTGATTCAAATTGGAACTACTTTTTTTTCCACGGAAAAAAATCGCAATTTCATTAAAATGGTGTAAAATTACATTTGTAGATATATATTGGCTATGGAGGATAGCCAAATATATATTGCTTTGATGGGATCACTTTCATATTTAAAATTTTCAACATAAACAAAAAAGTATAACAGTCTTGATGAAATCTATACACCTTCCAATCCACATTTCACATATTGTGTCTCTAGTTTACATATCGTATACATTAAACAAAAGCATGATTTATAGAACATTTTACAATAATATCAATCTTGGAGTTCCAAAAAGGTATGCAACTCCCTAAAGCTGGCAGTCCTGAAAAGTTAAGTGATAATCAAAATTGTCGTCTGTTGTATTTTTCGTGATCTGCCATCTGCCATACTCTAGCTGTGAGGCTTCTTTGGAAAACCTATCAACCAATTTGTTCTGTTCCCTGTAGATATGAGAGAAATGAATAGTGTCAAAGGTAGAGATAATCCTCAAAACTTCCTCAAGAATAGGCAAAAGACGAGCAATATGACAGTTTTGTTTTCGGATCACCCAGTTGATGATTAATAATGAGTCCCCAAATACCTGTAGTGTTTTTCATCCTTTTTCCATAGCAAATAAAAGTAATTGTTTTAAGGCCATAATCTCAGAGGAGTTCTTTGTGCCAACCCCCAACCTAGCCCTAAGAAGGAAGAAATGGTGTTCAAATAAGTGTATACTTCCCCCTCCCACAGAGTAAGTGATCTCTCGAAGACGCTCTATCAAACAAAGCCCAAGGTCGTCCTATGTCAATCTGTTCCACCTGAACGCTTCGATCGTTGCCCAGACCCTTTCTATCGATTGGTTTCAGATGAAAAAGGATGCCTAAGCAGTTAATGGCCACACGAAGTGGCGATGGTGATTCATCCTAAAATAGTGTGGAGTTCCTAGCTAGCTAAATCCCCCATGCAACAATGAGGGGAAAAGGTTTAAGGTCTTGAGGGGTCCTCGACGAGAGCCATACTATCAAGGCTTCTTCGAAGGATGCGCCTTGCCAGGCACCAATGGAAGAGTTCAATTTAGTTGCTTCTACCCATACTTAAGTGGTGAAAGGGCATCACATAAAGAGATGGTCAAACGATTCCCCTGATTTTCACAAAGCAAACACCAGCTCAGGCCATTGAATTGTCACTTCTATAGATTGTCCCACGTTGGAATTGTGTTCTCTAAAGTTGTCCACACCAATATTTTTCCTTTAGTTTGGCATCTTTGTTTCCAAAGTTTTCTCCAGCACCACCTTTCATCTTGTTACAAGAGGTTAATGTTTAACTGAACATAGCCAACTTTTGGGGTATAAATCCCGCCCGGATCCCCATCCCATAGGAGCTCATCCTCCCTCTCAGTCAATCGAATATTTTCTCTCCTGAGAGCACTAATATATCGGTCCCAGATTAAAGCTTCAGCCCCATCTAAACCCAATGTTCTCCCATCTCTCCAGTCTTGATGCCAAAGAGTTGTGGTAAGGGGGACCCCAACCTGAGCCAGATAAAAATATCCCCCTCGATCCAAGGTTGAGCAGAGATCAACCAGAAGTATGTGCTCTCTAATTCAACCTGCCCAGGGGTTGCGTCCAGTTCTGAGAAAATTTCGAGACCCAACCTTCCAAGCTAATCCATTTCCAACCACTTCAAAATCATTTTGTACCACCTTCCACATTACGTAGATTCCCAACGTTCGAGGGCTTGGGCGTCTGAGCAATTCCAGCAAAGAGAGTGGAGCCACATACTTCAGAAGGACTACTTTGATCCATAGGTTGTTTGTGGAGATCGATTTTGCTGCTAAAGCTTTGAAGAACAAGAAAATATTCATCACATCTGAATATTTTCATCACATTTGAACAACTAAATAATTCATTACATTTGATCCTCAATGCCCATAACTAGATTGTAGCTTCAATAAATAGGTAAAACATACATCTATAAATTCCATAGAAATATGATTGTATTATATAAAAACGATATTAATTTAAAATAATAATAAGCATAACATATTAAAAAGAATTCCTTATCATTGGAAATAGGAAATAACTTTTATTATGAAATGACTTTTATTAAAAGCGCCTCTTTATTTTTATGCCCTTCTATATGGGATTAGAGTGCTCTTCATGGGCAATAACGAATTCAATTTTGATCCAACCACACTCATATTTACCATATTAGCATAGCCACAAGTCATTTGCGGTTGGTGAACGTCAAATAACTATGTTTTGGGTATTAAATAACAGTAAAATTTTG
Organism: Picea engelmannii; assembly: GCA_009831015.1. Taxonomy (NCBI): domain Eukaryota; kingdom Viridiplantae; phylum Streptophyta; class Pinopsida; order Pinales; family Pinaceae; genus Picea; species Picea engelmannii. The sequence goes on from WSFP011271476.1 coordinate 37,497, forward strand.
TGCATTAAATAATTGACCCGGTAAGAATTCTAGGCAGGAAAATCTAGTTCAGTAAATAATAGTTGGAGTAAAAATTGTGACTGGTAAACTTTGGCTCTTTAGAAAATGAAATGTTAATCACTTAGAGGTGGCAATCAACTAGTCATTATAGTAAATTTTAAATATGATTAAGTAAAAGTAAAAAAATAAACATGTAAACTAATGTCTTTATAATAGTGAGGAAGTTAGTGGTTGAAATCATAACCATTGATTTATTGGGACGACTAAGAATATTCCAACAATATTGAATATTGTCCATACAAAACTGATTAAGTACTAAAAACATATTAAATGTGCCGATTATCAATAGGTGTATGCCTTTTGACATAATTACATATAAAATAGTAAACTACACTTATATTGTGGATCATATAAATAAATGTAAACGTTTTTAGGTGAAAGTATTATCGATTTAAACAAATGAAATTGTTAGCTAGAGCCGATTCCTTGTTTCATAAACAAAAGAATTGCTTTCAATGATATTTCAAATGTATTGGAGCAAACGTTAATTTTAAATTATATTATTGTTATTAAAACTAAAATCCCGAAATTACATACAATAAACTGTCTGCTTTCGGCTATCATTCTTGAAAATAACTCAGTTTCTTTAATGGTAATCTAAGCTGACTTTTCTGGCAGTCCCTGAGCTGACATTTCTGAAATGGTCCGACAAGCTCCTAATCGGCGATTCCTCGTGAGCTTGTCACGTTGCTTCCCACTGTTAAAATCAGGAACATGTCAAGCGATATGAAGTTTATTTTTGCCTGGGTTTTCTTTACCAAGTGAAAAGTACTAATCGGAGGCAGACAACGGTAGTACCGTTATGACATATAATGAGCAGCCATTCCTATATTTCCGCCATGACAAACGCAACTGGTTTCAACGCCTTCCTGATCTCTACAGCGACACTGTTGCATGAATTGCAGGCATACAATCTATTTTAACTATACCATTCAAAATTTTGCATGTTGCAAAACAACAGAACAATTAATGCTATATAGACTGGGAAGGCGATGATCAGGTACGACGCTGAAAGTTTCTAGAATGGGCGGTCTGATCCTGAATTTAACCATTAAAAAACAGAACGATACGCTCAGCTGTGCACGTGGGAGCGGGCAGACAGTTCCAAGTTTCCAGCCGATTCAACAATCACATTATTACCTGCTTTATCTTCTGTTGTGTCTCAATCGGCCCCGTCTCCCGTACTTCCGTTTTTGCGGTGGAATGCATGTGCTCCCCTTCAATTTCATGTCCTCGCGTTACCGACGCAATCAGAGCCGCGCAGGCGCCACCTAACTATTTGACTTTCGCTTCCGCCATGTCACGGGGGAGAACAAAGCCAAGAACACTGCTATTTTGGAGCATTCTCTTTTAATTTTGAATGAATTCATGGCGGTCCATTCCATATACCATCTAGAATTGAGCTAGAGTATGTGTTCCAGGGTTGGTTTGCTGGTAAGATGTCTTCCTGTGGCCTTTCAGTAAAAAAATATTAGTTTCAAGTGAATCAAAATACTATTTTATAAAAGTATATACTAGCACAGCCACATAATTGTGGCTGATCAACGCCTAAAAGTTGATAAGATGAAAATAATCTGTAAAAGAATATATTAAATTTTATTATTTATTAACAAAAAAACTGTTGGGCTTCATTTATGTAGTGTTAATATTTTAATTTCTGTTAATTTCTGTTACGTGGCAATCAATTAGCTATCAAAGTAATTTTTAAATATGATTAGGTAAATGTAAAAAAGTAAACACATAAACGGATGTCTTTATAATAGCTAGTAAGTTAATGATTGAAATCACAGCCATTTATTTTGTGTGACTATTAAGAATATTCCAGCCATATTTAATCATATCCATAGAAAACTTATTAAGCACTAAACCCCTATTAAATCTGCCCATTGTCAATAGGTGTACGCCTTTCAACGTAATAAAGGCAATATTACTTGTTAAAGTGTAAAAGTTTTCATATTTAAATAACCTAGGTTATGAATTTTACAATGCTTTTTGAAAGTCATTGGTAATTTATAATTTTTTTGTTTATTTACATTCTCATTAAAACTATATATAACTCAAATAAAATAAACGCAAAGATGATATGGTATTTTGTCTATATCATGTAAAATGATGAGGGTATCTTACTTGTTAAAGTGTAAAAGTTTTCATATTTAAATAACCTAGGTTATGAATTTTACAATGCTTTTTGAAAGTCATTGGTAATTTATAATTTTTTTTGTTTATTTACATTCTCATTAAAACTATATATAACTCAAATAAAATAAACGCAAAGATGATATGGTATTTTGTCTATATCATGTAAAATGATGAGGGTATCAATTAATTTAATTAAAAAAATAAATTTTGAGAAATAATTGACATGTGATTTTACTTAAAGATATGTTTTAAATCTGGATTTATCATGAGTTTACAGGTATTTAATTATTTAAGATGTAATTTTTTTAGATTACAAAATTTGAAGAAATGTTTGCATTTCAAAGGATTTGATGCCTTGGGAGTACGATAAATCCAGAGTTAAGATGGATCTAAACTGGTTTTTTGTGTGTGCGTGCTACCTATGAACTCCATGTTGAGCACTAAAGAAATTACATATATTCCTCATTAAGATGTTTTAACCATAATTACTTTCAATGGTTACCGCTTGTCTAACTCTATGTTGAGCACTAAAGGAATTGCACATCTAAATTATAATTAAAAAAGAGTGAAATATTTTAAATGTGAAAATAAATGAAAAACAAAACAAATAATAATAATAATAATAATAATTGTTATTATTATTATTTTTTATTAACATGTTTTTAAAATATTATTTTTCTTAATGGGTCCATTCTATTTTTTTTTTCCTTTTTTAGTTTATTAATGTTATATTACCTTCCATATTCCATTAGATTGAGCTCTAGAATGGACAATTATTTTTAGTAGAATTATATTTCCATATCCTTTTTTTTTTTAAGTTGTTTTCATATGGTTAGATCTGCAGCTTGATGATTTAGTCATTTAGATGAGGCATGACCAAGAAAACATCTGTATAGAGTCATGATATATATGAGGGAAGGTGTAAGGCCCTATACTTGAGGGGTTTTGTGTACCTCGACTTGAGGGGTTTTGTGCACCTCCATTTCTCGATAACTTCAATGGTCATTAACCAACACAAATACATTAAACATGAGGTTGGTTGGTTGGACGAGTTGGTTTAGGCACCCTTGCAAGATGGAAAAGCACATTGTAGACTTATTGGGTGCTCTTTCATAAAGTCATGGTGCACCATAGACAATGGGAAAGATTTGGTTGGTTGTGATAGAAAGTTTCAAGGTTGGACGATCATGCCTTGGGAAGTCTTGCACAATGGTAAGGCATGCCCAGGTTCTAGATGTCTTGGCAAAGAAATTTTGTTAATCATGGCAACAAGATAAGAGTTGTCACTTGAGGTTTCTTGTAGAAACCACATGATGACTTAGATGATGGACTTTCCTTTGTTCATGGGCACATGGGTATTAATAACTTGACTTGGAGCATAACACCATAGTTCATAGAAAAAATAGTAGACAATTTGGTGCGCATGAAAAGTTGAACAGATGGATGCTCGACAGGACATGCAACACAAGGAAGTGTAAGAAGTGCCTTGTACATCGTTCAAGGAAGAAAAATAACCAATTATATGCATCAGATAGTTGGGACACCCTTGTCACACAAGCTAGATCTATGGACCCAAGCAGATCAAAGACTTGGTAGAAGGATGGGTGGATTACACATTGGATCCAATTCAGATGTGGAGTGCATTGCAAGACACCTTAGAAGAAGGAATCCACGAGGGAACATTCATTATATAAATAGGATGGGCCTACATTGAGCAAAGACACATTGAAGAGAGACATTTGAACACAAGGTTGTAAAACGAGCTTTGCAGTTGTGCTAAGTTTAGGTTTCAATCGCATAGTGGAGTACTTGGACATTGGTGGAGTGAATTGAGGAAGAGTCGAGGGACATGCATAAAGTAATCTTGTAGATGCTCTAGGGGTCCAATTGTGCAATTATATTGGCTAGTAGACAATATGTAGTATAGTCTTACATTTATTATACATTTGTAATGGAGTTGCAAGAAAAAAGTTGCACTTCCTTGTTGTATATGGGTAGCATTCTTCGTATTAATAAAATTAAGGCACCCTCCTTGAGTGTTTTCTATACATATATGTTGTGGATTCTTTATGTTGTTTGATGTTACTATTCATTGTATATTGTTGAATGGATTAAATGTTATTGAATATTTCCTAAGTGTAATAGATCTAGGATGATTTAAGGCCATGGTTGGATGTGTGCCTATTGTGAACTTTGTTGTATTGAACTTAGTTATAGATCTATCCAATTGTAGCTTAAGGTGTAGTTAAGGGTATGTTATATATACCTTATGGGTGTATTCTAGTTGTAGTAGGCATAGGTTGATCAAGCCCCTGTAGTTAATGCAAGGCAGATCTACACAACCTTAGGTGCTAAAATAGAGTTGGGAAACCCCAAGTTTGCAAAGAAAATTTTGGGTAGGATTGTAGGTCTATGATAGGTGGTATCAGAATGTACTCTTCACCACTTTTTGAAGGAAAGGTCATATCAAATAAATATCAATCACTCTTCACTACATCTTGATAGACTTGGCAAGAGCATAAGGTTTTGGGATGAGTCTAGCAAAGGACTAAAGAGTGACTTGAAGACAAATAGATAAGACTTAATGTCTTGGCACAACAACAAACTGAGGTAGTTCATCTACATAGAAGGTGAAATGATTCTTTGAAGGATTGGGACATTGTTTTTCCATTCCTATGTGTAGCATGGATGGTGCAAAGAAGATTCTATGAAGTCAAGGATGGAATCCATAACATCAAGTTTTGGACAATTGTTCTAAGAGTACAATGAGGTGTCTTTATAGTCCAAAGCATGACCTAAATCCTTGGCACAGAGGTTGTGAGCCACTACAAAGTTGCAGCCTAAGTTGGGATTGTTCAATGGGAACGATTCTGAAGATGATGGCAACATCACAACAAGGAAGAAGCTAGAATTGCTTAAATCTATAGGTAAGGTTGTTGATTGGTTCCATTGTTACCAAACCCATTTTTCCATTCATTATCCTTCAAATATGAAGTCAACAACCTTTGAATAAGTCCAATTGTAGTAGAATTCAAAGATATTGTTGGAGGTTTTTGCTACCTTAACAACAAGTTTAGGCATGTTCATGGTTGAAGGTCAAGAACAAGAGTTCAAGGGAGAGGTGAAGCAAATCCCCATGCCCCTAGTCTGATAATAGTTTGAAGCCAAAATCTATGCTTCATTCCTATAGTTGGAGGTAACCAGAAGTTATTAATAGGGTGATTGTCTTCAACATTATTCAAGCTATTATGTAACCTTGCAACAAATGACATGGAGATTTTGGATTTGATTGAGGATTAACACACATATATTTAAGAGGGACTTTTGTGTCTCCTTTGGTGGATAGTAGTAGAGTGAAGGCATTGGAATAGATGATTTCTAGGGAAAATCCCATAATGGATTTTGGAAATATTATTGGCATAGTTGTTGGCAGTGGCCTTGACAACAAACTTCCATGTTTTTAATTGATCAATTCCATAGGTGGCTCATTATTCAGAAGCATGCAATGGAGCATAGGGTGTCAATAAAGTTCCATGTTTAGTGAAGGATTGGATACAGGAGGAGGTTCGTTTTATCAACATGACATGGAAGTTACAAAGATAACAATCCATATTGTCCATCCTCTTCTTCACATTTAGGTTCTATAGGAAATATACTCTCAAGGAAGTAGGATAGATGACATGAAGGAACCAGTGCATTGGTACCTTGAAGAACTTGTTAAGTTGCAAGATGAAATTTGACATCTTTGAGGAAGGGGTGGAACCTTTCCTTTGAACAATAATGATGAAAGTTCCAAAGTGATGGAACCTAGATTGGAGCATAATGTTAGTTCAGTTCTAAGTGGACATATGGAAACAATTAATGATTTTATGCATGAAACATGTGCATTCGACCTAAAGGGTTCAAAATGGAGGGAAGACCAAGTTGAAAAGGAAGATGGTCCCCACCTTCATGTATTGGAACTTAGGATGATGTAGATTTCCCCTTGGGAATATTTGAGGATGAATTCTTGGATGACCTAGAGATTATGAGATAGTTGGTTGAAGGAAATGGAAGGATTCGCTTAGACCCGCCTCTCTCAAGAGGTATGGAGGTATTTCAATTAGTTGATAAGACTTAATGGACTTTAGATAGACTATTGGAGCATCGGTGAAATTTCTATGATGACCATATACCACAATAATATCATTGACTATATCCATTAGTGTGACTCACTACCTAGGAGCTGACAATGGAGCCTAAGTGCACTAGAGAAAGGTGCCAAGTTTAGTGAAAAAGTTAAAAGCACTACATTGCAGTAGGTAACTTAATAGTTTGGAGGTGAAAGTAGTAACCTTTCCTTGGTCTAGTAGAGTTGTATAAATAGATTGAAGTGAAAAATGAAGTGAATATTTAGGCATGAAGAAATGCATTCTCATGCAGTTAACTTAGGGATGTTTATCTTGCAATAGTCATGGGGGAGTACAAAAGAATGGAAAAATAGTCAAAAGTAATGAAGTAGTTATAAGTATCGAAAGTGCAATATTGGAAAATTGAGTTAGAATAGAAACAAAAACATTGAATAGTTGATTTACAATAAAAATAAAAACATCAATAGTCAATTTGCAACAACAGTAGTAGGTACTCACAAAAGAGTTGGGAACTCATATGACATTTGTAATGATGGTTGAATTTCAACAACAACATAGACTTCCAAGAAGTATTGTTTGGAATATTTGAGCAAAGGAACTTATGTTTAAAGGAATTTCGAGTAATGGTCAGTTACACAACAATTATAGCAGTGGCATTATGAACTGGTTGAAGGAGTTAACCATCAATGAATGTATTATTCTGAGTAGCAGGCTTTGGAAGAACAACATAAGTTGTTGGAGATATTGTTGGATATGTTGTTGGAGACAACAATGGATTTAAGTGGGATAGGATGCAAGGTCCTAAACTTGAGGGACTTCAATAACCTCCATCACATGATCACATCGATGGTTATTGAGTGGTAGGGATAGATGAAACAAGAGGTTGGATGGAAAGACAAGTTGGTTTCATAATTATTGCATGATGGTAATGATCATTTTAGACTTATCAAGTTCCCTTGCATGAAATTAGGGTGCACCACAAACATTTGGAAATATTTAGTTGGTCGGGATAATAGGTTGCAAGGTTGGATGAGCATGCCTTGAGTAGTCTTGTACAATGGCAAGCCAAGCCCAAGTTCCAAATGGATTCTCAAAGAAATTTAGCTAAGTATGGAAACAAGATAAGAGTTGTCACTTGTGACTTACAGGATGGATTTTCCTTAGTTCATAGGTGCATGGGAAGTAATCCATCTTAGGTATTTGGGTTCACATTACAATTTGAATGGATGGATTCTCGACATGACATACAACAAAAGGAGTGGAAAGAAGTTCCTTAGACATCATTCAAGTAAGAAAATTCACAACTGGACACATGAGACAAATGGGACACCTTAGGCACACAAGTCATACCCTTGGATCCAAAGGGTTCGAAGACTTGGTGCACAAATAGGTGGATTTCACATTGGATCCATTTTGTATGTGGAATTAATAGGTGGCAACCACAAGGAAACATCCATTGTATAAAGAGAACAGATACATTGTGCAAAGACACATTGAAAAGAGTCATTCACACAAGTGTGGACAAGAATATATGTGGTTGTGCTAAATCTAGGGTTGGAATGGAGGAGTATTTGGGAGCTAATGGAGTAAAATGAAGAAAATTTAGGACCTACAGGAGGTAGTCCTATAGATGATCCAAGGGGTAGGTTGTGTAAGTATGTTGGCCAATAGGCAGTAGGAAATATTTCCTTAGATTTATTTTACATTTATAATAGAGTTGTTGAAAGAAGGTCACACTCCCTTGTTGTATATTTATAAAAATATTCATATTAATAAAAGTAAGTCCCCACCTTGGGTGGCTCCTATAAATCTTTGTTGTAGATTATTTATGTCATTGAATGTTAAGTACTTTTCATTGTGTAGTGTTGAATGACTAATTGTTATTGAATATTAGATTAGTGTAATATATATAAGATTCTTTAACTTAGGCCACAGTTGAACGTGTGCCTATAATTGTAAACTTTGTTGTATTGAAATTAGTTGTATATCTTGCCAATTTTATCCAGGTGAATCTCGATGGACATCCACCTTCTCCACTGAATCAATGTTTTAGAGCCTATGGTTTTGATAAACCATGTTATTCACCCTTTTGATGGGCAATGTAATGTAATTCCATCTCCATTTTTAATGTAATGTAATTCCTACAATGTTAATGCATCGGATCCCATTAGAAATCTATAGTTAAGTATGTTTGGGATAGAGTAGTACATTGATGGGTTACCTCACGATAAGTCCTAGTGTTTTACATGCCTATGGTATGTTGTAAAAATAAGACAATTTATCACACATACATCATGGGAATTATTCTCCTCTTTCTCTGTCATATATAATCTAGGTGAAAGAGGTCTTTTAAGCATGTAGTGGAGTGTGATGTAAGTCATGTTGCGAATGAAGCATACACGACATATATTTCTCTTTAGAGATAAGCTACCCCATTCTATCTAGTTTGTGTTCTACAATGTTCTATTATTTAATTCATTAATAGAAGTTGGGTTTCACTGTATTTATGTGTTTCTACTATATTTTCCTTTGTATCTCATTTAGTTCTCAACATAATCGAAATCGGTGGTATCAGAATAGTCTACTCCTTGTCATTTCTCAAAGCATGTCCCTAATGAGGTCAAGGTATAGAGAGTTGTGTCTTGAGCTAGTTTCTCTTGAGGACAACCGCTCTCTCTAGCCCAAGTTACTTCCCATGGAGGAAGAAAGAGGGATGACAGACCAAGAGATCCTTTGAATACATTACTCGAGGAAGAACTTGTGTGAGAGAAAAATGAGATGATGGGAAAATTCTCTTAGATCCTTCAACGACTATTGATGGCAACAGAGGAATCTTTGATAAGAAGCTATTTCAGAGGTGTGAAACCCTTCAAGGTACAAGTAAATTTTAATATCCCCTTATTTGAAGTCCAGATAGATGCAGATGCTCTAGAAAAATGGTTGAATATACTAGAAGGTTATTACTCTATCCAAAAACTTTCTATGAGTGAAAATACCACCTTCTTTCTGCTTAAATCCCTTCCCTATGTTAGATATTAGAGGGAAGGTTACTAGGAGAGGTGCATCGCAAATGAATATACACAATTTAGGAGAGAACCCACTTGGGTGGCCTTTGTAGATTCCCTCAAGAATGAGTTATACCCTGTCAGAAACTATAATTACCTGTACTAATGAGATGGAAGACTATGTGTTAGAAAAGAGACCAAATGGTGCTAGAGTACACTAACATATTTCATACTTTGTGATTAAAGATGGGTTTTAAATATTCTAAGCGACACCTGGCTTTGAAGTATCGCAGTGGAATGTAGAGGTACATTCAAATAGATATGGATTTCTTTCACATCTCCTCATTGGGAGTTGCTTATCGATATGAAATCAAAATTTAGCAGAAATTCAAGCAATGGAGAAAGAGACTTCGGGTTTGCAAATATGCCACAAAAATAGCATGGCAAAGGAAACCCTAACTCACAGAATGAAGAACAAAGAAAGGAGAGTCAATATCAAGAAAATCAATCCAAACAACTAGCTAAGAAGCATGATGGGAAGTTTAAGAAAGTCACGAAAAAGTTGTGTGAGTTCCATGAAATCCATTGGCACAACACTGATGAATGTCGCTTGAAACAATGATTGGTGGTTGAGCTCAAAGAAAAATAATTAGAACATGACTCAAACTCTAATTCATAGCACAATAAAGGGAAATTGATCATCAATGTAGAACCCACTTCTACCTTCACAGAAACAACAATACAACCAGAAGAACCAGAGGAGCATGAGGAGGGGGAGTGCCTCTTCTTTTCATAGCTTTGGGTAAAATGGACCCCAATGTATTTCATTGTTGAAATTGGGAGTCATAAGAACCTCAGATCAGTTGAGGTTTTCAAGAGATTGAAGTTATCAAAGATGCCACACCCCCAACCATACACCATTGGATGGTTGAGTCAGGGACAAGACATACACATCAACCAGTAGTGTCACATGTCCTATCACATCAATCCCTTCAAGGATGAGGTATTATGTGATGTTTCCCCACTTGAATTATATGAAAATATTTTAGGACAACCATATATGTGGAAAAGTCACACTATTTATGAGTCTCTCCCTTACAGTGTCATTGTTACTTTGGGAGGTCAACTCTACAGGGTACCAGAGGTGGCTCTGACTACTGCTACTCCATTGATCTCGACAAAAAAGTGTTGCAAAGTAATATCTTAGACCACAAAGTTTTCCCTTGTCACGATCCAATCAGAAGGTCAACAAAAGGTCACTACACCCATTATAGTCTCAGCGCAAGACCTTTCTATCTAGTAGATATTTTTTCTTCACCTACGAGGGTGCCTCTACACTACCACGTCTCACATTCCATGTAGTGTAGCTAGAGAGGTAGTGGGGGTGGAGGTGTGGAGGGCCCATAGTAATAATAGAGGAGGTCATTCAATGTAAGGTGGACTGGGTTCACTATATTATTAAATAAGGCCCACTATGGTAGTTAGATATATTAATGTGAAGTTAATAAATGTAAGAGGACTTACTAGAAGGTTCCTCCTCTAGAATGTTCTTAGGTGGTCGGTAGCACTATATAAAGGGTTTCAATTAATGTAATAGGATGTAGTGTAGCTAGAGAAGTATTGGGGCAGGTGGAGGGCCCATAGTGATAATAGTGGAGGCCATTCAATGTGAGTTGGACTAGGTCCACTATATTATTAAATAAGGCCCAATGTGGTAGTTAGATATATTAATGTGGACTTGATAAATTTAAGAGGAATTACTAAAAGTATAGATACTTCTAGTAAGTCCTCTTACATTTATCAAGTCCACATTAATATATCTAACTACCACGCTTGGATGTATTTAATAATATAGGTAAGTCCTCTTACATTTATTAAGTCCACATTAATATATCTAACTACCACAGTGGGATGTATTTAATAATATAGGATCTCTACTTTTTGTAATTCCTCTTACATTTATTAAATCCACATTAATATATCTAACTATCATAGTGGGCCTTATTTAATAATATAGTGGACCTAGTCCACCTTACATTGAATGGACTCCACTATTATCACTATGGGCCCTCCCCCCCACTACCTCTCTAGGTACACTACATGGGATATGGAAAATAAGTATTGTGTTTGGAGCCATAGCTCATTAGGAGGTTTCCCCATCGAAGAGGCAAGTGAACATGAGAGGACTCCTTCCATAATAGAATCTATTATATGGTGTTGTCATACCTCAAGGGTTTTCATAATAATAAAGTGATAGTTTATCTATATTGTCTCTTAATATTTTTGGTGTTTCTATATTTCAGTCTTTGGTACTTAACAATTGGTATTTGAGCACTTTCTTTGGCCACAAAAACAGGGGAATTATTTTTTTTATTTTGCAAATTTTTTGAATAAGAAAAAGATCGTTGCGGCACTCCAGAAGATTCCTGTAGTTTTCGGTGAAAAATTTGCAGAAACTGGTTGTATATCTCATTTCCTCTAAAAAAAAAACAATTTCAAAAAATTATTGTTTGGAACGGACTCTGGGAAGTAAAGTTATCGATATTTTAAAAATCTGTTATTTTTTCAGGTTTTTTCCATGGATCGTCGCACAATTATTCTGATATTTGTAGCATCTAGGGTCGAAATTTCGCCCAAAAACTATATATCTGAGTTCCTCTCACAATTTCACCCAATTTCATAAAACAAATTGTCTCAAACTGAGCTTTGGATGTAAAGATATCGCTGATTTAAAATTAGATATTTTTCAGGTTTTTTCGAATGGTGTTAGGACTGCAAAGATGATAACTTTTGATAGGGTTCTCATATTGCTACCATATATGTGCCATTGGATAGTGAATTTTAAGAGATTTCATTTGGTATATTATATTTGATGCTTCTAATGTATATTCAACTCTTTAGCAAACTTCAATGAAAGTTGGTAGACTTTTAGGAAAACATCAAGACAATATTTCACCAGGTGGAGCAAAAGAGGTCTATTCTTAAGGCCATCAATGTTGAATAGACTAGAGAAAAATGTGTTTGGTATTATTATGAGGATGCATGTGATGTTTGGTGCATGAATAGTTGTCATTTCTGGGATGAAAACCACTTTCATATTTTATATGATGCAATGTAATGGGGGGTGAAGAAGAAGAAGTATTGTATTTGGAATGTGTATCTCATTAGGAGGTTTCCCCATCGAGGAGGAAAGTGAACAAGAGATGATCCCATCCATAATAAGATCTATTGTATAGTATTTCCCTACCTCAAGAGTTTTCTATAATAGTAAAGTGTGGGTTTTCTATATTTCTCTTGGATATCTTTTTGTGATTGTATTTGCAAAACCTTGGTATTTAACATTTCATTGAATTGGTGCCTGATGATTCCTTACCCAATGGTCCAATATATAAATTCTCCCTTCCATATAATGAGAGTATTCAATATGTTCAACATAGCTCTATTGGTCGCAACCCTTTTCAGGTTTGCTTGGGGTTCCAACCATTATCCCCCATTGATATAACTCTTCTTGTTGCATTTTCACCGACATCATCCTCTTGCACTCAGACCAAGGAAGATCATGCAAAATATTTATTGAACAGATCCAACACCTCCACCAACATGGTCATGACATCCTTCCACTTTCCAAGTACAAGCAAGACAACTACTTCAGCAAGGAAAGTGACTCACCAAACTTCAAATTCAAAAAAAGTTCCATCATCTCTCGAGGGAACTTGATGCAATGGCAACTATTTCTTCATAAGGGGGAGGATTATCCGGGTGTATCTTAGTGGCGATCCACCTTCTCCACTAAATCAATGTTTATGAGCCTGTGCTTTTGATAAAACATGATATTCAACCTTTTGATGGGGAATATAATGTAGTTCCATATCCATTTGTAATGTAATGTAATTCCTATAGCATTAATGCACTAGATCAAATTAGAACTCCATAGTTAAGCGCACTTGGTCTAGAGTAGTATTTGGACGGGTGACCTCCCGAGAATTCCTAGTGTTTTACTTGCCTATGACATTTGTAAACTTAGCGAAATTTATCCCACATGCATCATGGGAATTATTCTCCTCTCACTCTCTCATATATAATCGAGGTGAATGAGGTCCTTTAATCATGCAACAGAGTGTGATGTAAAGCTTGTTGCAAAAGAACCATAATCAACATTCCTTTCTCTTCAAAGATAAGCTACCCCATTCTAGCCAATTTTTGTTATATAGTGTTCTGCTATTTTATTCATTAATAGAATTTGGGTTTCAATGTATTTATGTGTTTATGCTATATTTTCCTTTGTATGTCATTTTGTGATCTATAGCATAATGCATAGTTATGAGCAGACTTTTAGTGAACATGCATAGTTTAGTTGTAGTAAGCACAAGTTGGACAAGCCACTACGATTGAGGTAAACAAATACCAGATGGACTCAGGTGCCAAAAGAAAGTTTCACAACCCCAAGTTTGGAAAGAAAATTTTGGGTAGAACTATAGTTTTATGACAAAAGGTGTTCGACCTCCCAACCATCCATGAAAGAAAAAACTTAACACATATTCTACATGTCAAATTAATCTAATGATGATGATGATAATGTTATCAATTTCCACTAAGACAAACTATGGCCTATTAGACCTCAAGAAAGGTAAGAATTTATTTGGTTTTCTTTAGAATTTTATTTATGTGCTTAAATAACTTTAAGAGAAGAATTTTTAATTCACCATAGTTTTAATGAGTTAGAAGGTTAAGAAGCTCACTGATCTAATGTGGGTGTCTGTAGGATATTCTAAGAGATATTGTTTTTCATATTCAACCCTCTTAGTTTGTCTAAGATGAAAAATTATTTTGTTCTTATTTTAACAATGTTGATTTTCTTCTTTATGCTAGTTAAAATAGACATATACTATTGAATTTCTAGATTATGGTTGTTCACCTTCTTATCACATCTTAATTTCCTCTGATGTTCTAAATATTTATCACACCACAATTTCCTCAATATTACTTTTAATATTATCATTATTTTTCATAGTGGCCTCTTCCTTCATACCTCAATGATTTATCCATGTCTTGACATCTTTATGACAACCCCAC
>ML833094.1:0-17540 GCA_009831015.1 Picea engelmannii
TTCACAAGTTGGAAATGGAGTCAATGAAATAGAGGTTGGTATGGATGATTATTTACGGGATACAACTGCCATGGAGACAATGTTGTTAGATGAATTCCAGAACGATGAGCGAGGGGATGATGCTCATATCATTGGTACCTTATTCGGAAGTCTGAAATCTACTTCCACCACCCCTCTCTGTGGACCTAGCCGATCAAAGTCTACCTAGTTGGGGACAACAATGTTACTGTACAACTTGAAAGCAAAGTTTGGCATGTCAAACGCCTGTTTCTCGGCAATATTGAGGTAATTGACCATATTTAAGTCCCTTATAATTTGAGAAATCGTCTCACACAATCAACATTAAAAACAATCAATTTTATGAACTTTAAATGACATTGTACATTTCTATTTCCCACTAACTACGGTTTATTCAAAGATAAGGTTCTTCTGAGTGATAATGTCTTGCACGGTAGTTGCGAAGAGGCAAAGAATATGTTGGAAATATTGGGTGTTGAGTACATATCGTTTCATGCATGTCTGAATGATTGTATTATATATAGAGGAGAATCTGCAGACAAAGAGATATGTCTGAAATGTGGGCGTGATAGATATCATAAATCAAATAAAAATGGTAAATTGCATGGTCCTCCTCATAATATATTGAGGCACATGCCTATAATCCCAAGGATTCAAAGGCTCTTTCATTGCAAAGTATTAGTTATGCTATAGGGATGGCATGCCTCTCACAAAAGCGAGTCGGGAGTTATGTGAATCCCAACAGATTCAATAACCATGAAGCATTTGCATACATTTGCATACATGACAAGGTGCAGCTCACCCTCTTCAGAGGCACCCACAGGTAAGCCATACATTTCCTTGTTTTCACTGCACCAATTGCCTAGACATCCCTTACCACCTCATCCACTCGCATGGCCTAGATTTTTTCTCCACCCAAGAACATCCCATATCCAATGAGCATTGGCCCAATAGGACGTCCTAGCATCCCCTCCAAACTTGTCTTGTAGAATAGCATAACGTCTTTGAGCACTTGTCCGGGTAAAAGGGGTTTCATGCACATGTTTAATAACTTGATGATTAGATGTGATTGACATTGCTATGATCCCTGTGACATATGAGCCCATGGAGGGAGTATATGTTGATGTTGCAGGGCCACACTCAATGGACAGGTACACATGGGGATATTATTAGTCCGGACCTCCATGGGGCGAAGATCCCACCAGATGCATGATGAGACCCCAGCCAGGGGCAGAGACAGATTAGAGGATTGCACCAGAGAGAGAGGAGGACGTTTTACCAGGGGCAATCTGACAGGCATGGACCCAAGGGGGTTGTGCCCTTTCCACTATGATGTAGGCCTTGGAATGCCCATGATGTCACCCAGGTCACCCATGACATCACCCAGCGATTTGGGATGTTTTTGAGGCAGTTGTGTGCAAAGTGGCACGTGTGGCAGGTTCCTGAGGCCCAAGGAGGCCTAACGTTTTGCTCAAGGAGGCCAACGTTGCCCAAAAAGGGCCTAACATCACCTTAAAATGGAATGATGTCACCTTACATCTTATTTTAGGTTTTAATTATGACATTTAATGTAAAAACTAGATATTATTTGTAACTGGCCATGTGGGCCTTTTTTACCTTATTTTGGTCATTAGTATTGTATAAATAAGGGGAAAATCCATCTTATTTTTCATCATCTTTCACTCGCACTTGTGAGGACTGAAATTTTCACCTTCCTTAGGGTTTCTTGGCTGAAATTTTAGGCGCACTTGTTGAAGGAGGCTAAATTTGGTGTATTTTGGCAATCTTCTTGGTGAATGTGTTCAACTATGGATTTTCTTGATTATTCTTGATGTATGTAAATGATTTTTCTAAAATTCTTCTTAATTGAATGGTTATAGTTTAATTTATCTTTCATTCACATTCAAGATTATGAAATTGCTTGATTAAACCCTAGGAAGACTAGCACATGTTATTGTCCTAGCTTCAAAATATTCCACCTACTAGATATTGTCAAAAGGCCAATTTTCTTGTAACATGAACTAAGGCCTTTCCATTGCAACACCTTAGTATACATTGCTTCATCTTAGCCGATTTTGCTTCATCATTGAGTTGAAGAGAGAGGAAACATATTAAGGCCTAGGGTTACCTACACCTTAGTAGCTAGTTTCCCCTAGGGTTTGATAATTGGAGCCTTGGGTTACCAACACTCCAACCTATCATTCTCTCTTGTCTTTGACTCTCCATTATCCTTTTTCCTCAACATTTGTTGTTGCATTATTGACTCCATTTTCCCTAAAATCACTAGGCTAAGTCTTCTCTTGAGTAATTGATCAACACAACCTTCAAAACCTACTCTTTGAGCAATCTACTAACACTTCCTAACCCTAGAAAATCCTAACCTACTAACAACATTGTTGTTGTTACTAAAGTAAGCTACAACCATTAGATGCAGCATTAAAATATCATAAAAGCAATTGAAAAGGCCGATTTATACCTTGTCTTATTTGCTTCTATCAAATGCTAGTATTATGATTTCAATGGTTAATGATTTTTCAATCATCTTGAGGCTATTTTCAAGGCATTTAATGTGAAGTGTTGCTCTATAAAGATTATTGTTATAAATTTTTTGTTAATTCATCATATTCAGCAAATTTCTTTTCTCAAGAAAGTCCATGTTTTTATGAAGTGCTAACCAGCAAGTGTACTTGCAAATATATCTTGTTTCTTGTTGCTTTGTTCTGGGCGGGTACACTTTGACATGTTATCTTTTTATTGGTTATAAAACTGGACTTTCTGATCGGTGGTGACTTCTGAGAGGGGATATTTATCTAGCCACTTTTACTTTTCCTTCTCAAACCCCCAGGTCACCGAGGACATCTCTCCTGGGCCTACCACCCTAAATAGAAAGAGACATCCTATTGAGGTGACAGTGATAGGATAGTCTCTCGTTACACCAATTTTCTCTCTTTTAACCTTTCCTTCTATCAAAGTACAAATTGTGTGATAACATATTGGCGCCACTGCCAGGGAACACTGAGTCAATTCACCTCAAAGATGACACTTATCGATAAGCCTTTCCTCAAAATCCTTTACCTTACAAAATCTTAGTTGGCGACTCCACTGAGGGTGATCCCCTCATCCCTTTGATAATTTTGGGAAAATTATCTAGCGACTCCACTAATTAGAAAGCCAACCATGACTTCTCAATGGGACCCGGGAAACTTCAAACCCTTGGACATGAGTAAAATATCAGGATACCCTAGGAAAATGCCCCCTAAATACAAAAATGGGCTCCCTAGATTCACTAGTAGCGATGGGGAGAGAGTCGACTATCACATGAGTGATTTATGGGATTTCTTTCTACTCCACCCTATCAGTGACGATGTTGAAGATTTGGCAATGAAACTCTTATTTTCCACTCTTCATCTAAATGCTAGGAAGTGGTATGACAACCTCCCCAATGCTAGAATCACAACTATGGAACAATTGGAAGAAACCTTTCTCAAAAGGTGGGGTATTCAGTTGGAAGACATCCCAGTACTACTAAAAATACTCGAGCATATAAAGCAAACTGAGAATGAAACTGTCAGACACTTCCAAGATAGGTTTGAGGGCATACTATATCAAATTTCTGGAAGCTATCGTCCTGAAGACAAGTACATTATTCAAATCTATACCAATGCACTCTTAGTGCATCTAGGGTTTCCCCTCAGTAAAAAGGGCCCAAGAACACTCGATGAAGCTCACAACATGGCTATAAGAATCAAGGAAAATATCTCCTTGTCCCAAGTAAGACACATCTTTACCCCAAGCACTCTTAGTTTGGAGAGTTTAGTTTCCCTTGAGGTTGTTACTTTTGATTTCCAAAAATAAAGGGAACAAACCATCGACCAACAAGAGACTAAGGGGAAGGATCTTGATGAGGTTTTCCAGTCCCACAAGGAGGAGGAAAGGATTACTCATTTTTTTGCCAGGAATAATGAAGACGTGTTTGAGGAGCTGGAACCTGAACACGATGATGAAGTATCAATATGTTCCCCTCCCTCTGATGAAGCCATCCAAAAGCCTATTCTCCCTACACAAGAAGAAGAGAATGGGGTTAGTCACTTTCCTTTTCAGGATCTTGATAATGCCTTGTTTCATGATTCAGAGAAGGAAGAAGAAATGGAATCCTTGGGAAAGGTAGATCCTCCTCGTTATACAGTTGAATATGTAGAAGCAAGTCTTCCATTCGATGAAGTTATCCAAATACTTGAAGCTCCTTCAAAAGAAGAAGAAAGCAAGGTGAGTTGTTTCTCTTCCCAAATTTTTAATGATTCTTTACCTTATGATGTGGAAAGTGAAGAAGTGTTGGATAATTTTACCCCTTCATGCGATAATGATTTTGTTGATAATATTGAAGAGTTCATACATGTTGGGAAGCATAATTGGGATGTTATTGGATATGATGGGGATCCCATTTACGACATTGAGGGTCATGTCCAAAATTTTCCTTTACCGTTATCACATGAAGTTACTAATGAATTTGACATTTGGCAACAAGAACATGATATGATTACCAATTTTATTCAGACACCCAAGGATCACTTGATGCTATGCTCTCTCAATAATTTTCGGTCATACCTTGAGGACTTTGATGATTGTTCCTCTGACCACTTAGATTTATTCTATGAAGAAAGTTATCAACCATCATTGTGCTCAGATCTTGATAAAAGTGAGGAAGTTGCTTACCTAAAGCAGGATACTTGTGATAAGACTTTCCAACTCCCTTTGATTACTTTACCTCGCTATGTCACTAAAGTTATGGTTTGGAAAAATGTCCTTTATCCCAAGTATTTTGTAGGACAAAACCTCCTTTTGGATTTTAGGGGAAGGTTGAGTACCTAAAAAAGAAGCTTATTATCACTGTCTTCCAGCTTCCCCTTAAGAAATTGTCGGTCATCCTTTCAGTTCTTTCTAATCCCTTCCCAGGCCTCAAGTTGTGAAGACATCTGAGGTAGCCAGCATTCAGACTCCTTGAGTCAGTCTTTTAATCCCTTGACTTTTCACAATTCTTTTCTGAGATGGATTGAGCACTTTCCTCAAAGTATGACTTGGAACCACTTTTTCCCTCCCACCCGCCTCCATGAGATAGACCTTACAATTTCCAATGATACAATACATTTTCTAACTCATGTTATTTTTGCGCTTAACTTATCACTTCTTTGGTTTATGATGAAGCATAAAGGTAGGTATGGGGAGACATTTGTAGGATGGTTTCACTAGATATTTGACTACACCAAGCATTCAACCAAAAGGTAAGTAGAGGTAGATAGGTAGGCATTTGCATTCATTGTATATACCATTTTCATTTCATAATAGAGTAGTTGTATTTCCATTTGTATATATGCTTGCTTTCATTTTTTGTACTATATATGAGCTAGAGGTGATATCACCACCCCCAAATGATTGTTAATAGTATTTTGTTGAGATCAAGCAGGTCAAAGGCTATGCTAGAGATGTTGAGGTTCTCATGCGCTCTACGGTGAGCACATGTCCCCAAGTTGGAGGCAGATGTTATCCCCTAGCCTAGGGATAACTAAGGAGATTATGTCTCGAGGCCCACAGGTCCTAGACATGGAGTACCGAGAGCCAGATCGACTTGAGCCTGGCCCTGGAGGGCCCATCCTTCTTCTTCTTCAGTGCCTCCACCTTGTCGGCAGCAGCAGCATCCATCCCATCGGCCTGGTCCTTCAGCAGCAGTGGGTCTTGCTCCATGAGGTAATGAGTCTGGGTATCATGGTATGTGCCACTCTGATTCTCAAAACATTTGAATTTGTGCATTTAAATTTTTTTACGTCTAACATGTGCTTGGACCTTATGCCTTTCCGCTTGTCCACACCTGGGGAGAATGACAGGATAACCTAGTAAGTTGGTTTCCATATTGTTTTAGTTGCCACTAGTAAGGGGGTTCATGAAAGGTCACCGTCCACTCCTTCCATACTTGCCACTTTTCATCTTTTTCCCTCTCATCCATCCCATACACTGGGTCGGGCTTTGGGTTTACCAAGATAACAAAGGGTTGTACCTTACTTTTTGGGAAGAAGGGGCTAAAGGCCTAGAGCGTAAAAGTAGCTGGTAAAAGATAAAATCCAAAAGAATGAAACCTTTAGATGCTTCGCCCAAGGATCCTCGAGAAAGCAATAAAATGCTTCTCCAAGAAACAGAGGGACCCGTAAAAAACAATAAAATCAAATACCTAGTTGGAGGATAGGGGGTCTCATCATGAGCCATCATATTAGGTCCATGGTCATGTAGCGGTATGACACTACCATTCAGCTGGTCACCACGCCAAGGTAGTGGCTCTTTGTGGCATAGCCAAGAGAAACAGGGTCTCATCATGAGCCATCCTTCTCATTTCCGTGAAATTCTTGTGGGTAACATTGTCACCACTCGTCACCACGCCAGGGCAGTGTCCCTTAACTAGTATCTTGAAAGAAAAAGAAATAAGATAAAAAGATAAAAGACATGAATGGGCTTGGAAACATTTCCAACCATGACAAGGTGCATCTCACCCTCTTTAGAGGCACCCATAGGTAAGCCATACATTTCCCTGCTTTCACTGCACCCATTGCCCAAACATCCTTTACCACCTTATCCACTCACATGGCCTGGATTTTGTCTCCACCCAAGGACATCCCACATCCAATGAGAACTGGCCCAATAGGACGTCCTAGCATCCCCTCCAAACTTGGATTGTAGAATAGCATGACTTCTTTGAGCACTTGTCCGGGTAAAAGGGGTTTCATGCACATGTTTAATAACTTGATGATTAGATGTGATTGAAATTTCTATGATCTATGTGACTTATGAGCCCATGGAGGGCATATCTGTTGATGTTGCAGGGCCACACCCGATGGACATGTACACATGGGGAGATTATTAGTTCGGACCTCCATGGGGAAAAGACCCCACTAGATGGATGTTGAGACCCCAGCTAGGGGCAGAGACAGATCAGAGGATTGCACCAGAGAGAGAGGAGGACGTTTTTCCAAGGATAGCCTCGCAAACCTGGACCTAGGGGGGTTGTGCCCTTTCCACTGTGATGTAGGCCTTGGAAGGCCCATGAAGTCACCCAGGTCACCAAGCATTTTGAGATGTTTTGGAGGTGATTGTGTGCCAAGTGGCACATGTGGCAGGTTCCTAAGGCCCAAGGAAGCCTAACATTTTTCTCCAGTAGGCCAACATTGCCAGAAAAGGGCCTAACGTCACCCTAAAAGGGCATGACATCACCTTTACCACTTGTTTTATGGTTTAATTATGACATTTAATTTAAAAACTGGATATTATTTGTAACTGGCCATGTCGGCCTTTTTGACCTAATCATGGTCATTATTATTGTATAAATAAGGGGAAATCCCTCTTATTTTTCATCATCTTTCACTCACACTTGTGAGGACTGAAATTTGTGCCCTCCTTAGGGTTTCTTGGTGGATGTGTTCAACTAGGGATTTTCTTGATTATTCTTGATGTATGTAAGTGATTTTTCTACAATTCTTCTTAATTGAATGGTTATAGTTTAATTCATCTTGCATTTACATTCAAGACTATGAAATTGCTTGATCAAACCCTAGGAAGACTAGCACATGTTATTTTCCTAGCTTCAAAAGCTTTCACCTACTAGATATTGTCAAAAGGCCAATTTTCTTGTAGCATGAACTAAGGCCTTGCCATTGCAACACCTTAGTATCCATTGCTTCATCTTAGCCGATTTTGCTTCATCATTGAATTGAAGAGGGAGGAAATCTACTAAAGCCTAGGGTTACCTACACCTTAGTAGCTAGTTTCCCCTTGGGTTTGATAATTGGAGCCTTGGGTTACCAACACTCCAACCTATCATTCTCTCTTTTCTTTGACTCTCCATTATCATTTTACCTCAAAATTTTATGTTGCATTATTGATTCCATTTTCCCTAAAAGCACTAGTCTAAGTCCTCTCTTGGGTAATTGATCAACACAGCCTTCAAAACCTACTCTTTGAGCAACCTACTAACACTTCTTAACCCTATAAAATCCTAACCTACTAACAACATTGTTGTTGTTACTAAAGTAAGCTACAACCATTAGATGAAGCATTAAAAGCTCATAAAAGCAATTGAAAAGGTTGTTTTATACCTTGTCTTATTTGCTTCTATCAAATGCTAGTATTATGATTTCAATGGTTAATTATTCTTAGTCATTTTGAAGTCATTTTCAAGGTATTTAATGTTAAGTATTGTTGTATAAAGATTGTTGTTATAAATTTTCTGTTTACTTCATCATATTCAACAAATTGGTTTTCTTTAGAAAGTCCATGTTTTTATGAAGTGCTAACCAGCAAGTGTACTTGAAAATATATCTAGTTTCTTGTTTCTTTGTTTTGGGCAGGTACACTTTAACATATTATCGTTTTATTGGTTATAAAATTGGACTTTCTGATCGGTGGTGACTTGTGAGAGGGGATCTTTATCTAGTGACTATGACTTTGCCTTCTCAAACCTCCAGGTCATTGGGGATGGCTCCCCTGGGCGTACCACCCTAACTAGAAAGAGACATCCTATTGAGGTGACAGTGATAGGATAGTCTCTCGTTACGCCAATTTTCTCTCTTTTAACCTTTCCTTCTTTCAAAGTAAAAATTGTGCGATAACAAAGCCGAAGGCCTGCAATAATGACACCAGCATAATGGCTTAGAGCATATGAGAGAGAGAAGGAGAAAGAGAAGGATATTACAAAAATGTTCGATTCAAATGGGGAGCCTATGTTCTATGATCTAGAATTCTTCGACACCGGTTTGAGAAATTTCCCATTGGGATGAAAGGGAATTTTGTCTTTTATGAGCTCCCATATTGGGAGCATCTTAAGATTACCCACTTACTAGATCCCATGCATATATTTAAAAATGTTTCATCTTACTTATGGAGGCACATATCATCAAAATAAATTGACACATTAGTTGTTAGGAGAGATCTTGTTTCTTCAAAAAGTAAAAAGAAACATTGGCCAAGAAGAGAAAGTAGAGGAGAGGTTGGTCCCTCTTGGTCTTTCAATCAAGGTGATGTCTCATGGATATTGAAGAGAACCGATCTTTCTTTGGCAAAGGAAGTTATATTGGGTGTGAATGTGCCTTCTTTATATGCGTCTTTACTACGGTGCAACTTCACTGTGGAAGACCATTTGTCGGGGTTAAAATCACATGACCATTTGAACCTTCTAAGAGTACATATGTCAAAAACATGATTTTAGTATTTGTTTTATAAATTCATGCCATGGGATAAAACATAATTAATTTTGTATGTGTTTACTTTGTAGTTTCATTATCCTCTGCTCGTGCGTGGGCATGTGAACCATGACTTCCCCCGGGACCTACGATGTGCCATATCTAAATTATATGCATTTGTACGTTGGATCACGTCAAAGGAGATTCATATGGCTAGCATTCCACGGCTGTGTCAAGAGATAGATGAGATTGTTTGTATGTTTGAGAAGGAACTGTCGACGAGTTTCATGGACTTGCAGGTTCATATTCTAATTCACCTAGTAGATTAGGTTGAATTAGTAAGAGTGGTCTCCTGTATTTGGATGTTCTTCTTAGAGAGGTACATGAAGAAATTGAAAGGATTTGTTCGACAAAGTGAAAAATCAGAGGGGTATATAGCAAAGAGGTGCATATCATATGAATCTTTCTATTATGCCAATGAGTACATCAAGCATATCGACAACACACCAGGTGCGATGATTTGGGACAATGAAAGGGATGAAGACAAAAGACAAGGGGAGCTTCTCCAAATGAATGGAAAAATACATTTGATAAAGAGTAAGTGACTTATCATTTGTCAAATTTCTACACATTAAGTATTCACACTAAACTTGATAATGCATATTTTGATCTGATACATACTATATGTCGGCTTGATTTCATGAATACACACGCACACATCAGTGAATTCAGAAATTGATGCCATTAATAAATTCATTCTTTACAATTCAGAGGAAACACAACCATGGGTCTCATTGTACGAACAGAAGAGGAGGAAATGGGACAGTGACAGGAAATAATTTAGACGGTTTAATGGTAGAAGCATGCCTTATCCTGATCATTTAAAAGAAAATATGCCAATGATATGCCCCAACAGTTGGGTTGTTGTTACCCGCATGTTGAAGAGGATGCACTAAACATAGGGATTGGGTGCAACAACTCGATAATAATCTCTTTGTGTACAGTTTTAACTTCATAATGCACCTTTGAATTGTAACATCTATATTTTATATTTTATTGGTCAACTTATTAGACACATGACACTGGTTGTTTTCACTTTTTTATAGGTGCATTTGTTCCCATCTATGTGGGCATATGGACATCATTTTCGCACAGAGGATGCCAATGATGGACGCATGACACAAGACTGCGGAGTGGAAGTCGAGTTCGACCAATCTAGTTTTGCTAGTCACCATGATCAAAACCTAATATGGAGGATGTTAGGTTATGTTGGAAAGATACAAGAGATCATTCGAGTGGACTTCTCTTCTTTCCAATGTGTTATTTTTAGGTGCAAGTGGTGGGACACCTTTGATCGGAATAATGTAAAGGAAGATCATGATAGTGGGATGATATGCATCAACTCTAGAAAGATGTGGGATGAAGCTAAGGAGCCTTATGTTTTCCTAAAAAACTGCAACCAAGTGTTTTTTAACCCAGATGTGTTGGATAGGGATTGATGGTTCATATTAAGACACGACCCTAGATCAAAACATATTTTTGAGAACAATAGTGTTATCATGCCAAGCGAGGAACATAATGAGGGTGATGACAACAGAGTTATATGTACATGTTTTATTCCATCATTAGCACTGTTGTTATATCTTTTTGTTATCTTTATTTCGCTAATTATATTGTTTTTTATTCATCTTCTGATAGAGGAAATGTTAAGCTAATTATAACAAATCTTTGAACTATTTTAGTTGGTTAACAGACAGTTTGATGCATCATGTGTTTGTCTTTCAAATTATTTGTGATTGCATGGAACGATTGATTGAAATAGAATTTTATATTGTTTTTTGAACATATTTATATGTCGTTGCATGTTTTTTTTTTAAACTGAAAAGGATTATTTTATTTGAAATTGGGGTCGGCTGGGCCAAGGATGTATCAACCGTCATTACAAGGGAACAACTTCTCGCTTAATATAAATACATCATTTCCATTCTTACATAGTTATGAGATGTGGAAGAGCTGAAACTACGGGATAGGGATCCACAAAGGGGTTTCATCATTTTTTCTGAGTACTCCTAAAGGCATTAGGCAGTGCATATTCGCCTTTGCATCTAATTCCTTGTTCAATCCACGGAGGATGTGGAAAAATTGAGAGGAGGAGAAGTATTGTAGCACTTAACGAAGTCTTTGTAAGGCCTTGTTGATTACTATATTGTTGAACTGATCATTTGTGTTTAAAATCTTAATCAGGATTTTAGAGTCTCCAAAGATTTGTATTTCTTTAATGTCATTTTCACGCGTTATCTGACAAGCTTTTAGCAGCCCAAGAATTTTAGCCTAATTATTTGTTCTCTGACCAAGACCCCAACTGAATATGTCTTTTCGAGTTCCATATGAAGAGTAAATCACTCCACCTGCTCCTGCATTCCCTTGGTTTCCCTTGGAGGCTCCATCGAAAAAGATTGAGGCTATGCCTTGCCTCCTCCACCAATCTTGAAAAATTGCATCTTTGTCTCGCAAATGCCAACTTAAAGTTTTTGAAGGGCGAACAATGGATTGAGTTCTTTCTCCGAAGGTGAAGGTTCCAGTCCATTTCTTTTCTTCAGGGAGAAGAGTAGTTTCATTCGTGGCGAAGTGATTTGCCACTGTTTCGAGAAGGAAAGTTTTTTCTTTCGCAATCACCGTTGAGGGGGAAGGCGGCATGTTATTGAATATCTGATCATTTCTAGCTAGCCATAGTTTCCAACAAATGTATTTGGGGATGGCCTACCAAATTCTTCTCCAGGTTGGACTACTTTGAATCTCTTAAGGGTAGCACGCCTTCCATGAGGAAAATAATTCAACCGCTGAGATCTGTCTCAGAGTTGTGGCATTGAGGCCTTGAAGGTATATTTTCCATACTTCTTGATTGAATGGATAATCTACAAATAAATGATCCATCATTTCAAGTGCATGGTAGCACATGAGGCATATATGAGGTCCTATGAAGCCTCTTTTTGTCAGATTTTCACCTGTTAAAATTTTCCTGTGCATTAAAACCTAGCTAAATAAATTTACTTTAGGGAGGTCGAAGGGGGTCCCAAACATGCTTCCAGAGGGTCGTTGTCTCATTCGGAACTTATGGGGGATGCAAAGTGTTATAACCTTGGGATAATGAGTAGAAACTCGATTTTCCCCATCCCCAGTTATCCCTTAAGAGGAGATGTACAGGTGCGTAGTCCGTCAAAGTAGCAAGGAGGAGAGATTTTTGTGCTTGCATTTGATTTGGGACACCCGAGAGATCTCATCTTTTCCATCTTCTTGAATCGTCCCACGCATAGATGTCTGTGATTTTGTTGATGCCACATTGAGAGAGCCACGCGTGGATCTCTTTGAGATCTTCTGATTCGATGAGGGGGGTGTTTCCCATAATGTTGTCTTTCCACAACAAAGTTTTTTTTCCATTCCCTAGGATTCGAAATAGATGCTTCTGAAAGGGTTCTAAACCGCACCTACAGAGATTCCAGATCGGGGTTCCTTTGGATATGTTCATTGCCTGGAGGTTTCTCAGAGAGGCACCATTGAGATATTTTTTTCTTAAGAGATTTCTTACTGGATGTTCGTGGTTTACATAAAGATTCCAAATGATTTTACCTCCCAGTGTTAGGTTTCCAAGCTCGGGGTATCTTACTTGTATCCCACCTTCAACATAGGTGCGTTTGACAGTTTCCCAATTGACCAAGTGGTATTTGTTTTGGTTTCTTTTGCCTCCACACCAGAGGAAGTCTCTAATCATCTTTGTGATATGAATCATGATCGCCTTCGGGGCCAGGAAAAAGGAAGCCTGGTAGATTGGCAGGGAGGACAGGACTGATTTTATGAGGGTGAGTTTCCCAACATTGGTGAGACAATGTCTGCCCCAAGCTGAGATTTTAGCTTTGAATTTGCTTATAATTTCTTCCCACGGAGAAGCCTTGTTGGAGCCCAGACTTAAGGGGAGTCCTAGATACTTTATTTTTTCCTAAGAAGCATAGCCCATGAACCCCAGGTAAAGGGCTATTCATTGAATTGTTTTTTGTTATGTGTTCGACCCATACCCTACACTTTTCCTTTTATTGATTAGCGCTCCGGAGGTGTTGCAAAATCTTTGAAGTTTTTTGCAATTTTTATGAAGGCTCCACCCAGCATGAGGGAATCATCTGCAAAGAGGGCATGATTGATTAGGTCAATGCCCTTCATCAGCCCAATGCCTGGGACTAAACCAGTCCTCTTTTCATTAGTCATGCTTAGAGTATCATCCATCAAGATGTATAGGAAGGGGGAAAGAGGGAAGCCTTTCCTTAATCCCCTCAAGGCCTGAAAATAGTTTGTTGATCTACCATTTACTAGAGGGGCTATCCAAGGCTTTTCAGAGCATGATTTTATCAAATTAACAAAGTCAGAGAAAAACCCAAAAGAGAGGAGAACTTTGTAAAGGAAGGAGAGGTTTACCCTGTCAAAAGCATTTGCCATGTCGAGCTTTATCAACATCCCTTGTTCCTTTCATTGATGACTGGAGTGCATGGCTTCTTGGACCTATATAACATTGTCAAGAATATGTCTCCCTTTTACAAATCCACCTTGCATGGGGGAAATGAGAATCTCTAGCAGGGGCTTGATTCTATTTTCCAGAAGCTTGGACAAAATTTTATAAGAAGCATTGCAAAGCGAGATAGGCTTGAATCTTTCGAAGGAGCTTGGATCAACTTCTTTGGGGATTAAAGCTAGGAAGGTGGAGTTTGTGTTAACTCCTACTTTATCTCTTTGGTGAAATGATTTAATCATCCTCAGTAGATCAGTCTTGATTATGTCCCAACATGCTCTATAAAAATGGATTGTGAATATGTCTAGTCCCGGGGCTTTGCCAGGCTCCATGGACCAAATGGCATTGCATATTTCTTCTTCAGAAAATGGTTTCATGAGAATTGAATTGTCATTCATGCTTACAAGAGAGGGAATGTCTGAGAGGAAATCTGAGATAACCTCTTCACAGTCGGAGCCTTATTCTTTGTAAAGTCTCTTGAAGTGAGTTTATGATGCGGCCTTGAGCTGATCAAACCCTTTGTGGATCAATCCATGTGAGGGGGCAATTTCAGAAATGTGGTTTTGGGAGAGGCGGGTTTTGAACTGTCGATGAAAGAATGAAGTGTTTCAGTCTCCATCTTTTAGCCACAAGCTTCGAGACTTAAGCCTCCAATAGTCTTCTTCATGTCGAAATGCATGGAAGTTTTTGCTTTGTGCAACTTGTTCTTTCTCTAAATCTAAGTTGAAGATGTCTTTGATCTCCATTTCAACTTGCAAATTTGATAATTGTTGGACAGTCTCTTGTCTTTGTCTAAGTGGAGTATTCATGGGATTTTTAACCCATGTTTTCAGTGTATGTTTTGTTGCTTTTAATTTTTTCTCCCACACAAAGCTTGGAGACCCTGAAATAGGAGAGGACCAAGTTGAGTGGACAGTTTCAAGAAATCCCTCCTTTTCTATCCAAAGAGGGCTGAATCAGAAAGGGATTGGGCCCATATTTTCTTCTTCTTCCAAAATCAAGAGGATAGGTTTATGATCGAAAGTCAGTTTTGGAAGGATCTTGGAAGAGATTATCCTCTTTTCTTGTAGAAACGTGCTCTGGATTAAGAATCTGTCCAAGCAAGATGAGATGTGATCATCCCCAACTCTATTGTTTGTCCAGGTGTAAAGTCCTTTTGAAGGCTTGAAATCAAGGAGATCCCACTGATGGACTAGCTCCTCAACGAAGGGGGAGCATTTCATCCCTGCTTTTGTTGCCTCCTCTCTTTTAATTTGGTTCAAATACAAGGTTTAGATCTCCAGCTAGAATGATGTTCAAAGGAGAGAAAATATCTAAAACATTTGTTAGCATTTGCCAACAATATTTCTTCTCAGAGTACCTGATAGGAACATAAAGATTGAAGAGTGAGAGAGAAATCTTACTTGGAATATGTCAGAGTTTAGTGAATATCCAATGTTGAGTCTCGAAGGAGATTTCTAAATGAAATTTTTCCTCCACCCACAAGGTTGCAAGGCCACCTGAAGAGCCCCTTGGGTTGATGGCTTTCCCTACATTTTTCTTCCATTGTTGATTGTTGATTTATATAAGGGTGTCCCCTTCAATTTTTGTCTCTTCGGGCAAGAGAATCTCGGGAGGGTCGATTTTCAGAAGGTCTTTGACTGCTTCAGCCTTCAAAGGATTCCCTAAGCCTCTGCAATTCCAATAGACTATGCGCATTATTTACTGGAATGGGGAGGACCTCCCTTGGGGGGCCTTGTTCTGGTGTTCCTTGCGATGGACATTTCAATGGTAGGTTATCTTATTTGCATTTTTTGCCTCTCTGCTTCTTCTTCTCTTGCTTCTTTATGAGATTTTCTCCCTGCTCTTTTTTAGGGTCTCTCAAAAGACTCATCCTCCTAAGATCCAGAGATTTCCCGAGGTTTCTTTTTTATTATATATGTGTAGGAAGGGGAGGAGGAGGCTCCAATTAGGGAGCCGGAATGGATCTCAACATTGTTTTTTCCTATTGTGGGAGAGAGGATTTGTTGTTCAAGTTCTTCGATCATTGGATCTAAGATTTCTGGGGGGTTTTAGAGTATTTAGAAGGGGTTTTTAGAAGCCTCTAGGATTGGGAGGCTGAGCTCCCTTCCCCAAGGGCATTCCCTGCCAGATCCCTTTGACGTCCCTTTCCCTTTAGATCTACTATTGTGTTTTGACGGGGCTTCTTTCTGAACCTGTGTCCATTGGTTTCCTTTCAAGATTTCCACCTCCTCCTCAGCTTTCTTTTTGCATTGTCGAGTGAAGTGACCGTAGCCATGGCAATACCTTCATTTAAATGGAAGTTGTTCATAGTCCAATTCTTGGATGTAAGACCAGTCTGCAACCTTTAGTTGAATTGCTTCCGGGAGTCCCACCTCTAGGTCGACTTCCACGCATATTCTTGCATAGGAATATTGTTCCTTTATGTCTGCTTTGTCGATGTATTTTCTAAGGGTGTTTCCAATGCATTCTAGAGACTTCGGATTCCAACAATGCAAGGGTAAATGAGAAAGGCACACCCAGACCGGAATAGCTGAGGGCACGTCTTGTGTTGGATCGAAATATTGAGACCATTTGTTCAGATACAAACCTTGAGGACCCATAAATACGGTATGTTCCTAAAGATGATATTTATGTCTTCTAAGTTGTCAAAAACAAAAACGAAGAATCCCCTACCAACCAGATGGATCTCGATGCCTTCCTTTACTAGAGGACTCCAGTTCCTCTGCACCCATGCGTCTACAGCTTTGGGAGAAGGCCATAAGCCTATAAACTACCCAATGAGCCCCCGCTCAGCCAAGTTCAGAGCAGATCTACAGGTTTCTTCTGCTAGTAGGTCGATTAAAGGGATGTTGTCCAGTTTTTTAACGAATTTCTGATGTGAATCTTAGGCAAGTCGTTTGTTGCATGCAGCGACCAGCTTCCTGAACGCGTCTAACTCAGGTGGGGGAGCCTTGGGACCCCCTCTTGGGGCCATGGCGTGAGGGCAGGTGGAAATGGCGCACCAGTGAGCGTGCGCGCGACCTAGGGAGGGCTTTCTTATTATGTCGTTACATGTTTAATTATATCAAATTTAAAGAATTATTATCATGATAAAGCCATAATAATTATTATCATGTTCAAAAAGGCCTCAAGATGTTAGATGTTTGACCCTTTACCAACATGTTATAGAAGCATTGAGACCTAAAAAAGAGCATAGTAACAATGTTGTACTTAGAATTCTGATGTGTATAGAAGGTGACATTTATCCAGTTATTAACAATCCTCTTACCCTTGGACACACTCAAGCACTTGTATAAAACACTTATGTTAGTGATATGACTTTGATCCTTATATCTCTTAGGGAAATAATTTTAAGATTTGCATTGTAATTCCTTGCTTGAGCATTTGAGTTGTGAATATTTTAAACCGGGCACGAGTTATTTAATTAATTTTTTTAATTTTATATATATATATATATATATATATATGCAATGACATATAATATTTGTATAGTTGGCAACATGTTTAGATATTGAATGGTAATATTTTAATTTACATAATTTATTATTTATCCTAATAATTTATGTTGATATTAGAAGTAATAATATGGTTGATATGCATGTCTAATAGTACAACCTTTTTTATGATATGTTAACATGATGATTCAAAAATTGAGTTTATGTTCATGTATTTTGTAGATTTAAAAGTAAGATATTTAACAAATAATGTGGTTTATAATTTAAAAATTAAATTTCTAACATGATTTT
>ML833094.1:17590-40659 GCA_009831015.1 Picea engelmannii
CAACAAAAAAAGATAATTCAAATTAAATAAACACAATTTTTTGACATTCAACATAGTTGAAGATAAAAATTTAGGAACATATAAATATAAAAGGAGATAAAAAAATAGTGTTATTTGGAATATATCAAAAAATAAAAGTGTGTTACATATTCCTAGAAATTTAAATGTTTTTGTCATATAGACTGGCATTGGGGCTCCTGCAGACCCAGCAGAAAAAGATATGCATGAGAAAAAGACGATTCAAATAAAATAAAGACAGTGTCTTGACATTCAGCATAGTTGAAGATAAAAATTTAGGAGCACATAAATATAAAAGGAGATAAAAAAATAGTTTTATTTGGAATATATCAAAAAATAATAGTTTGTTACATATTCCTGGAAATTTAAATGCGTTTGTCATATAGACTGGGATTGGGGCTCCCGCGGACCATAAGATAAATGTGTATAAGAAATAGGACTGTGGAAAGAAGAAGTGGGCAATGGTAGAGTGTAATACCTGAAAAGAAGAAATGAGAAGGTATCAGTGTTTGGCTAGAGATTTATATTCAGAAAAGGTGGAATAATTGTATTGATAAACAAAGTAGGATGTCATAAGTATAGACTTACAGCGATAGAACATATCAGCATTTTTGTTATTTGCTTGTTGATGCCTTTTTTTGTTTCCTTTCATCAGTGACCCGCTTCATTTCCATTTCGACGAATTCTTCAATGTAGCTTCTCAAGGGGGCAACGTTGATCTCATTCCGGATTTTTATGCTAAAAAATTCCTTTTCTAATTCGCTTAAATCAATAGAAAGATTACGCAGATCCTGATCAATGTTTCCATTATGTACCGAATAGCCAACTAGCCATGTGTCCACATCATCTTCACCATATTCAAGAATCCTGTAAAAAAAATCTAAAGACAATGCCCTAAAATTATCAACTTGTTTATCGAAAGCTTGCTTGGTTAACATCAACGAGTTGACGATTAAGTTGAGGTCCTGGAACTCGTTGGTCCTTCCAGCTAAGTTTATTTTGGTCATCTTTGTCAATAATGTTTCTTTCTTTGATATTGCTTGCTCACATGATTGGACAATGAGATACAGTTTCTTCACCTTCTCTTTCCAGCATGCTTCTAATTGAGTGATCCGGCTTTTGGAGGGGAGATCATGTTGTCTTATTATCGTGTCTTCCATGTTGTTGACATCAAAGGAAAAAGGGATGACCATGTCCAAATAGAAATTTTTCTCATTTTTTAAATCCGTCTGTAGAAGTTCGAGCAAGTTATGTGCTCTCGTTCCCAGGGAATCCATAGTTTGTGATGTTTCCCAGGCCTCAATAATCAGTTCCATTATTTTCTTGATATTTTTCTCCACATATCCTCTACACAATGTGAGGAAGCTGGAGGATCCTTTTAACTTTGTTGTAGGGGTGGCAGGCATGGCTATTTTCAAAGGACTGGCAAGCAATGGCATAGGAATCAAAGCTTCCTCTAATTCCTTGATCTGGTCCTTTAGTCTAGCATTTTCGGCCTCAATGACTCCAATGGAATCATCAAGACCATATATAGTTGCTCTGTGAAGTCCAGAGATTTGGGACGGTTGCATGTTCACAAGGTCAACTTCTGAACGATATTTTCCTTTCTTATTTTTTACATCTCTTTTTTCAATAATTAATTTTTTAGATTCGCTTTCAAAAACAGCACTCTGGAATACAAAGGATTCATATTCATCAAAAAAAATGGTATCAACTATGTCCATTGGGCAACTATGCTGAATCACATCTCCCGACTGATCAAGGTTGCAAAATATGCTATCTAGATCAGTGTCAAGTTCCATGTTCTGACTCTCAATTTCGGGCTCTTCTGCCTCCCCTACAATTCTTTTTCTCTTCTTCTCCATGGGAAGCTTGTGAGAACTATCAATTTTAGGATGAACCTCCTCCATTTTAAGAACTTTGGGTTTCTTTGTTACTGTGGTAGGTCATTGGAGTGATGCTTTGTTACTATGGTAGTTATGGTCCTCATGCCTGAAGATGTTCACCATATCTCCACAGAACTGTTGTCAGGTTGGTGCCATTAGTTTATGAGAACGTCTGTTTGCTCCAGACAATGCTTGAAATTAACAAATGGAGGGTATAATATAACCCCCCCGAAAATGTTGGTTCAATGAATGTGAATGAAAAATCTCATCGAGATTTTTGCTCATTAATGACAATCTCTATGCGTGTTGGATGATGAGATGTTAGAAGTAAATCTTAATTATTGCATACTTATAAGTGAGAGGGTGGCGGTTACAGTGAAGAACGATTAAGGATTGGAGGTTTTGTGAATGAACCAAGCCGACGACGTGTGAATGACATTCCATGGTATTTGAAATTAACACTCGGAAGGGATAACAAAACCCTCTGCAAATCTTGGTTTACTGCGTATTAATGGCAGATCTTCTTGAGCCTTTCGCCCATCAATGACAATTTGCATGGTTCCTACATGATGAGTTGTTAGCATTAAAGATTACTAATTGCATATTTAGAAAAAAGACATTATGTATATATATAAACATTTTTTATTATAAACAAGTCCGAAGGTGAGGAAGACGGGGAAGAACAAGAAAGGAATGGCCAAGTATGAAAAGTGGTCGGACGGGCTTGAAAATAGGTTTACAGGAGATAATGACGAGAGGTGAGTGTCCAACGGTGAAATTGCATGAGTCAAAAAATTTTACTGCAAAACATGTAAAACGGAAGAGGGCATGATGGTGGAGTTCTACAGACGGTTTGTATATTTGTGGAATTACGGGAAAGTGGCTAAGTATGGAATAGGGAAACGGTCAGTCGGGATCATTTTTTGGAATTAGGGTTTGAAGATTTTGTGAATGGGCCAACCCAAGGTCTCGCGAATGACATTCCATGGTGTTTGAAATCAACACTCAGAAAGGATAATATAATATTCCATAAATATTGGTTTAATCTGTATTGATGGGAGATCTCTACAAATCTTGGTTGTTTTCCGAAGGGCAGAACCTAACAACTTAATTTAGTTTTTTTATTATAAATAAGACTCTTTTATTATAAATAAGACTCTTTTATTATAAACAAGTGCAAATAAGGAATGGCCAAATATGAAAAGTGGTCGCACAATTTTCAAAATACAGGGAATTCTCAGTAGAGGTGAGGGCCAACGGTCAAATTGTATGTCTCGGAAATTTTAACTGCAAAATGTGTAAAAGGGAAGAGTGCAAGCAAGGAATGGCGAAGTATGAAAAGCGATCGGATGGGTTTAAAAATAGGGATAAAGGGGATTGTTAGTAGAGGTGAAGGTCGACGTTCAAATTGTATGTATCGAAATTTTTGACTGCAAAATGCGTAAAAGGGAAGAGTGTATGGTGGGGCGGCCCAGCGGTCGGTTTGTATATTTGTGGAATTGCAGGTGTTGTTTGCATGTCGTGGAACAATGGAAGGGAAATCTTTAGTCCGCCTGTCCAGGAAGTGGCAATGGAAAAAGTGGGCAAGTATGGAATAGGGAAACAGTCGGTCGGACTTGGTTGGAAAGAAGTGCGAAGGTGGCGGGCACGTGAAACAGCGATTAGGAATTGGATATTTCATGAACACGACGATCCGCGAAATATATTCGGACAAATGGAAAAGTATGGAAAGCGAACGGACGAGCTTCAAAAATGGGGTGACAATAGTTGCACAGGAAACATGAACCCAACAATCAAACTGTAGCTCTTGAAACTTCTGAGTGAAAATTGTGTAACGGGGAAGAAGGTATGATGTGACAGTCTGGTTGTAAATTTGTATATTGCGAAAGTTTGGGTGCTCTTTGGAGGTGACGGAACAATGTAAGTGCACCCTAGAGCCCACCTCCCCGAGAATCACCTCCCTAAGAATCCGCAATCGGAAATGTGGCTAGGTATGGAATGGGGAATCGATCGGTCGGAGTCGTGATATAAAAGCACTAGTGCAAATGTGAAGCCATGTGTGAAAAGAGAAACGAGAATTTGGTTTAAGTATAGAAGAGGGAAAAGAACAGCTAATATATTCAAATCTTTAATAGATATCCCATTTCCTGGAAAGATCATTTATTCATGTTTCTGGAGAAGTTGTAAAGTTATTGCATATACTTGGAAAGAAGTGTGAAGGTAGCGGGTATAGGAAAAAATGACTAGGAATTGGAAATTGTTTGAACCCGCCAACCCGACGATCCGCGAAAGAGATTCCAAGAAATGGCGTGTGGAAAACGGTCGGACGGTCTTCAAAATAGGGTGACAAGGGTTCCTGAGGAGGCATGAGGCCCCGATGGTCAAATTGTATGTATCGCAATTTTTTAGTGCAAAATGTGTAACACGAAAGAGGCGATGATTTGGGAGTTCGAAAGTGAATTTGTACATTGCGGAAGCCGGGGTGCTATTTGCAGGTGAAGGAATAGTGGAAGTGCAGTCCACCTGTCCGAGAACCTGCAAGCGAAAAAAATTCATTCAGTGTGCAATAAGGAAACGGTATTGAAATTATACCTAGTATATTGATATTTGTAATAGATATCCCATTACCTGGCAGGATATTTTTTGCATGTTTCTGGACAAATTGTCTACGAACAATTACTATGACTGTCGCCTAGAGGCATGCTGAGCTGTTAGGATTAAAGCTCAGTTATTTCATAGTTGGAAAGTAGTGCGAAGGTGGCAGGCACAGGAAACAGTGACTAGTAAATGGAGGCACGAAAGAGATTCCAAGAAATGGCTAAGTATGGAAAGCGGACGAACGGGGTTGAAAATTTGGTCACAATAGTTGCCCAAGAGACGTGAGGACCCGAAGGTCAAATTGTAGGTCTCAAAAATTTTGGGTGCAAACTGTGTATCACGAAAGAGAGTATGATGTGGGAGTCCGACAATGGATTTGTGTATCGCAGAAGTCTCGGTGTTGTTTGCAGGTCACAGAACAATGGAAGTGCAATGTAGAGTGCGTTTGTCCGTAAATCCAGGATCTGAAAAGTTGTTAGGTATGGAATGGGAAGCAGTCGATTGGAGTTGGGATATAAAAGCAAGAGTGCAAACCTTTTCAGAAAAACGGCTAAATAACCAGAAAGAGAAAGTAAAGGGGAAAACAAACGGGAATTTGGTTAAGTATAGAAGAGGGAAAGGAAGGGCTAATATATTAAAATATGTGTATCACGGAAGAATTTTGAGTGCAAACTGTGTATCACGGAAGAGGGTATGATGTGGGAGTCTGGCAGTGAATTTGTATATCCCGGAAGTCCAGGTGTTGTTTGCAGGTCACGGAACAATGGAAGTGCAATGTAGAGCGCGCCTTCCCGGAAATCCGCGATCTGAAAATTTGCTAGGTATGGAATGGGAAGCGCTCGGTCGGAGTTGGGATATAAAATCATGAGTGAAAATGTGAACCCGTGAGCCCGCCAACCCGCACAGGTAGACATTTTCGAAAAAACGGCTAGATAACCAGAAAGAGAAAGTAAAGGGGAAAAACAAACAGGAATTTGGTTAAGTATAGAAGAGGGAAAGGAAGGGATAACATATTAAAATCTATAATAGATATTCCATTTCCCGGTAAGATATTTTCTATATGTTTCTAGATCTGTCAGCATTAAACTTTAGTTATTCCATACTTGAAAGAAGTGTGAAGGTGGCAGGCACAGGAAACAACGATATGGAAATTGGATATTTCGTGAAAGAGATTCAAACAAATGGTGAAGTATCGAAAGCGGACGGACGGGCTTGAAAATGGGGTGACAATAGTTCCACAGGAGACGTGAGGACTCGACGGTCAAATTGTAGGTCTTGAAACTTTTGAGAGAAAATTTTTCTAATGGGGCAGAGGGTATGATGTGAGAGTCTAGTTGTAAATTTGTATATCACGGAAGTTTGGGTGCTCTTTGGAGGTCACGGAACAATGGAAGTGAAATCTAGAGTGCGTGTGCCCGTGAATCCGCGATCGGAAATGTGGCTATGTATGGAATGGGGCAGCGGTCGGTCGGAATCGCGATATAAAAGCAAGAGTGCAAATGTGAAGCCATGAGTCCGCCAACCCGCACAACTAGATATTTTTGATAAAACAACCAAGTAACAAGGAGAAAGTAGAGGGAAAAGAGAAACAAGAATTTGGTTAAGTATAGAAGAGGGGAAAAAAGGGCTAGTATATTCAAATCTGTAATAGATATTCCATTTGTTGGGAAGATATTTTCTGTATGTTTTTGGAGTTGTATACTTATTGCGTATACTTTGAAAGAGCCATTGCAAAACCATAATTTTCTAGTCCAATATTTTATCCACTTAATCATTTTCTATTGTGCTTTAACCATTAAAAAGGTTGTGAGCAAATGCTTTGTTGAAGATTAGTTTTTATCGCAACTTGTGGGGGTGATTATGCACTTGATACATTGTTTCATGACTTTGACATATTAACTTGCGCGAACATGGGGACCAGTCAACCCGCGGGCAATCTAGGAGCTCGAGAAAGTCAGGTCCAAGTTTAAAGGGATTTTGTTTATATATATTTAAAATGCATTCACATTAATGTATCTTAATAGATTATTTGTGATCCAAATATAAACCATGTTCGAATTTGAATGGTGTTATGGGCTCGCAATTTTTGCTCAGATCCAGAAGCAATAGAGGAAAAAATATATGACTTTTCATTTCGTATATCGAAGAATATTCTGAAATATAGGAAGTTGTAATATATGCACAATACAGAACAAGAACATGTACAAGGAAATGAGTTAATTTTAAGAAGAAATACAGATTTCAAATAACAAAACCAAACATTGAAGATCACCATAGAACAACCTCAAATATTTGTATTCAAATAAACTGGGTCACAAAATACAATTGAGAATACTTCCCAAAAAATAGTTGTCTTTGAATTTGCAAGAAAATATATAGTTCATTACATATTCTGAAAAATAAAAATGTGTTTCACATAATGACTGGGATTGGAATTGTCGCGGACTAAAAAGAAAAGATGTACAAGAATGAAGTTTGTAGAAAGAAGAAAGTCAGCGATGGAAACAGCAAGACCTGGCAAGAAGAAAAAGAAAATTGTCAGTCCTTGGTTAAAACTTTGTTAGAGTAAGTGGATGAAAACAGAAGAATGTGATCAATATCAACTTACTATGATGGTGTCCCATGCCTTGTCATTTGCTTGTTGATGTCCTTTTATGGCTTTCCTCGGCTTTGAGCTTCATTGGTCATCTGGTGGATAGCCTTTTTGAACCATTCTTTGATGTAGCTCCTCATGGGCACTATGTTGATTTCATGGCAGATTTTTATATCGAACAATTCACTTTCCAGGTCCCTTAGATCAATAGACAGGTTTTGCAATGCTTCTTGAATATCTTGGTTTTTAATCGCATAACCGACTAGCCAGGTTTTCACATCATCTTCACCATATTCAAGAATGCCATAGAAATTTTCAAATGATAGTTTTTTATAGATATGAACTTGATCATCAAATGCTTGCTTGGTTAAAAACAACGAGTTGAATATCAATTTAGGGTCCTAGACTTCATTGGTGTTGGAAGCTAGATCTATCAAAGTTATCTTCTTGAATAGTTTGTCTCTTCTAGATATGGCCTGGCCACATGATTGAACGATATCATTGAGGTTCTTTACCTTTTCTTTCTAGCATGCGTTTAGCTGGTCTATTCGATCTAGGGAAGGGAGATTCTCTTGTCTTCGTCTGAATTCCATCATACCGGTAACTTTAACACCAAATGGTAAAACTATATCGAGGTAGAAACATTTCTCGTTATTAATATCTACTTGCAGATACTCATGAAAAGCATGTGCTCTTGTTCCAAAAGAGACCATATTCTTTGACATCTTCCAAGCCTCTGTTATTAATTCCAATATTCTGTTTATATTGTTTTCCACATAGCCTCAGGCCAATGTGAGAAGGCTTGCTGATCCTTTTAACTTTGTCACAGGCACGGTGGGCCCTACCATTACCAAATGAGAAGCAAATAGTGGAAGAGGCATTATAGTTTCCTTCAATTCTTTGATTCGCTCCTTTAACATGATGTTTTCTGTTTCAAGGCCGCTAATAGAGTTGTCTAGAGCGTCTCCAGTTGTTCGGTGCATCTGGGAGATCTGGGAAGGGCGCATGTTCCGTAGGTTTATCTCTGAATGATATTTCGCTTTCTTATTCCTTACATCTTTCTTTTCAATAATCAATTTTTTGGGTTCGCTGTCAAAAACAACACTCTGAAATGCAAAAGATTCTTCTTCGTCCAATGTATCTATGCCAATTATTTCCATCCCAGGATTGTGCGGAGCAGTGTTCTCTAGTTGGTTGTCATCGGGGAACACTTTTTCAATGTTAATTTCTAGTTCCATATCTTCGAGGGAGAGATCGTGGATATCAATTTCTCCTCTCGATGCCTCATGTTCTTGGACTATTGTTTTCCCCTTTTTTATCGCAGGAAGTTTGTGACAACTTTCAATTTTGTCGGAGGGAGGGTTCTTACCTCCTCCTTCACCTGAAGAATTGTGTGTGACTTTGTTACTTGGGTAGGTTGTTGGAGTATTGCGCTGAGATGTTGTGGTGTTGGCTCTGGTGGTCGGGGATGGGCACTTTTTTCACCCGAGCCCTTTCCTTTATGCTTGGGCGAGTCATTGGTACTAGAACCGAGATCATTTAGGATAGTGTCAGTGAAAGAACTGTTGAAGTGTTGCCTGACCACCATGAAATGCCTGAATTTCCAAGGCAGAGAGATGAATTGACTTTTTCTTTTTTCATGGGAAAAATGCAACCAGTAGATGTACTGCCTTGCTATTCTAGCAAAAAACATTGTACCAAATATGTGACATGGGTGAAATTTACAATCTAGCTTCTTACACATAGATAGTCCAAGGAAAGGGTAGCAATTCGCCATGGAGAAAATCAAATCAGATGACATAAAGAATTTATTCTGCCTTATGTATTGCAATAACTGGGAAGACATTTCAATGGAAATCAACTTGCGGCAATGGAAGATGGCTTCCTCCTTGACTGTAAAATATAAAATATACAGAATCATCCGAGAGGTGTTGGCTGCACTTTCTTGTCTCGTTATCCTCATGAAAATCCATGCAATTTGCCGAAAAAGGTTTTTTAATGCAATACCCTATATTATGGCTATGTCCCAGGGACCGCCCGTAGGGTTTTGTATAAACTTCGGCAAGAGGTCCAATTCATTACTATGCTTCTTTAAGAACTGTCTGCAATTCTCACCCTTGAAAGTAGTTGTTGGGTCAGGAAGTGGTAACATATTTTGAAATACTTGAGGGTATAGGGAGACTTGGGAATGGTTGCCCATCTAGATAATCCATTGGTTCGGAATATAGTTATCGACGCAGCACGCGACCAACTCCTTAAAGTAAAAAAATTTAGGGATAGAAGTTGCCACTGCAATTCCATATGTCGAGATAACTTTCCTTTGGGCAGAAGGGGATGAGTAGTAGTAGTCATAAGCTATGGAGTAGTGAAAACTCTGGTCCTCGCGCCCGAAAATATTCAACGTATCTCCACAGAAATGTTGTCGAGCTACAGCCATAAGTTGATGAGAACGTTCCTTTGCTCATCATAATATTTAAAATGGACGGTGCAACATCATAATATAATCTCCGGTAAATCTTGGTTCAATGTGTTTTAATGGGATATGTCCTCGACCTTTTCGCCTTTTAATGCCAATCTTTTCAATCTGTCTCGTGGGTCGTGACTAATAAAGGCATAATTAATGTGCATTGGGAAGCGTGTGAAGTTGGTGAGGATGGACGACAGTGAAAACTGCTCCGGAACTTTTGTGTACCTGGAAGCCCGGCAACCCAAGAATCTGTGAGAACAGGAGCGGGGTACAATTCTTTCAAAAAGTTTGAGGTAAATAACCATTTTTCCGAACTGATATTGCATTATTTCTATGATGATGCCGTAAAAAAACTAAAATAAGAAACTAATCAGATTCTGTAATATTCTCCCATTGATGCATTTTAATGGGAGATGTCCTCAAGCTTTCCGCGTATTAATGCCAATCTTTTCTAACATCTGTGATGAGTTGTCACTAATTAAATCATATTTAATGTGCATTGGGAAGGGGTGAAGGTGGCGGGGATGGAGGGGAGTGAAAAATGCTTTGGTACTTTTTTGAACGTGGGAGTATGTGGTTGAATTATAGATCACGCAAGTTTTGGATGCAATATGTATACTCCGAACACGGTGCATGAGAGTTCGATAACGCCTACCTGGGAACCCGCAGCCATAAAATTGGCTAAGTAAAGAAACGAAAGCGGTCGGTTGAACTCATGATGTCAAGATATAGATGGATATAGAATTTGTGAGTCTGGCACCTAGGAACCTGCTATCATAGAAATGCAACTAAGAATAGAAGAGAAAAAAAAGGAAAGGGAGCCAAGAACTTATGTTGGATAGACGAACACTTTGTCTAATAATTGTCAAGCGATAGAAATACATCGACTATGGGGCATAAGAGTTTCGGACATGGGAGTTCCATAGGGCCTAGCTAGGAACCGGCTAGCATAAAATTGGCCAAGTATGGAAATGAACAGCAGTTGATCGGACTCGTGATGTGAAGATATAGATGGATATTGAATTTCTGAGTCCCCATCCCCGGGAACCCGCGAGCATAGACATGTGACTATACTATGTATAGAAGCAAAAACGAATAATAGAGGGGAAGAAGAAAAGGGGAAAAACAGAAAGTATAGAAGAGAAAAAAAAAGGGGAATAAAGAACTTTATGTGTCACAGAACAACACTTGATCTTAAGTATGGAAAGGCGGTCCGGTCAGACAGAGTTATCATAGGCACAGTGAGGCTTGCGAGTTTGAGGATCCCGGGTCGAATTGTAAATAACCGAAGTTTTGTGTGCAAGATTTATATCCGAACACGGGGCATGGGAATTCGATAATGGCTTCAAGGGAATCCGCAGCCATAAAATTGGCTAAGTGTCGAAACGGACTGTGGTCGGTTAGACGCGTGGTGTGGAGATATAAACGAATGTAGAATTTCTCACTCTGCCACCCCAAGAACCTGTGAGCATAAATATGCAACTAAGCATAGAATCATAAACGGATAATATAGGGAAAGAAGAAAAGGGAAGAACGGGTAAGGATAGAATAGGAAAAATAAAGGGAGCAAAGTACTATATTCGTGACACAAGAACACTTATTCCGATAATTATCAAGCTATAGAAACACATCAACTATGGGAAAAATATTTTCAGCATGGAATATAGTTGAAGCTCAATAGACCTTGGTTCAAGATAAAAGAGATGTGTATATCTATCTCAACAAGAAATAGACAAAATATATGACTTGACACATTTATATGCAAGCATTTAGACA
Organism: Picea engelmannii; assembly: GCA_009831015.1. NCBI lineage: Eukaryota > Viridiplantae > Streptophyta > Pinopsida > Pinales > Pinaceae > Picea > Picea engelmannii. Next base: position 28,929 of record ML833094.1, read on the forward strand.
GAGTCATCGTAGGTAGAGTGAGGCCTGGTGGTTCGAGTCCGGGGTCGAATTGTAGATAACCGAAGTTTCGGGTGCAAGATGTATATGGTGAACACGGGGCATGAGAGTTTGATGGCACTTACGTAGGAACCTGTGACCATAAAATTCGCTAAGTATGAAAATGAACAGGGGTCAGTCGGACTCGTGATGTAAAGATATAATTTGTCACTCTGCCATCTCGGGAACCCGCGAGGATGGACATGGGACTAAGTATAGAACCAGAAACAGATAATAGAGGGGAAGAAGATAAGGGAGGACGGATAAGTATAGAAGAGGAAAAAGAAAGGAAGCAAAGAACTCTATGGCTCACAGATCAACACATAGTGCGATAATTATCAAGCCATAGAAACACATCAACTATGGGAAAAACATATAGTTGGACAAATCGGAGAATGTATGCAGATCGGAGTTTTTTTGCAACCATACCTCTTAGTCTCGGGCATACGCATTGTATTTGTTGCGGCACATTGCAATCCATCCGTGTGCCCAATGAATGTGTTCTTGTTTCAATATAGCAATACAGAGAATACAATGGACATTAAAGCAAGTTGCTACGTAGGAACACATGAAAAAAAAAGATGAGTACAAATTTATTTATTTGAATACAACAGCACATAAAATAGAATTGGCATAAAGAAAAGTCAATATACAGGAAGATATGAAATATCCAAGGAAAAAAATAACAGAGCTGCAAATTAGTGTAACAAATATAGACAGAGTAAATGAAAAACAATTGGATATGGAACATGGGTAGAAATATGCACCTTTGCATGAATTCTTCTAAACTTTTGGTTAAGACTTCTTTGTCGTGTCCAGTTCTCTAGTTTGTTTCTATGAAAAAAAGCACAAAGCAAAATGGACATGAACATAAGTTCACATGTAAAGAAAAAAGCGAGGAATATGTACATATAGTAAATAAAATAGAATAAAAGGAATAGATTAACAGATAGTGTTAGAAGAATACACCGTTTTTGTTTTTTTTTGTTCATCCATGATTGTGTAAATATAATTTTTTTGTGTAAAAAACGTTTGTGCCCAAAATCAATTACAGAGCAGGTAAAACTAAGCAGTTGGATAGCATGGTTTTCTGCAACAAGATAGATAGATATGCTTTGAAACATAGAAATATGATTTTGCAATATGTTTGATGTATATTTCATAATTCAAGTGCAATACAAACTATATCATGATCACACTAGTATGTGTACAAAACAAGCAAAACTTAGAAGTTGGATAACTTGGTTTTCTGCAACAAGGTAAACATATATGCTTTGAAACATAGAAATATGATTTTGCAATATGTTTGATGTGTCTCTCATAATTCAAGTGCAATACCAATTGTATCGTGATCATACTAGTATGTGTCTAAGATAAAGACGTTGTACTGAGAAATGGGCACATTCAACCATACATGGTCAATAAGTGTGTTTTGTACATGCCTTATGTTGTTCAAAAGAAAGCGGAAACTGTATTTGCACATGTACTTTTCCGATTCTTTTGTTCTGGCATTATTTTGTAACATGTCAATATTGAAGTCTCCTACAATGACAATGGTTTCATTCAAATGAAAATGGACCAATGCATTGGAAAGAACATTTAGTATGTTAGAGAATGTTGCATGGGGATCAGCATAGAGATTAAGTATTGCAATTTTTTATCCATTGAAGATTACTTTTACAAGCACCATCTCAACATTGTTTTCTTCGAAATGTATATGCTCCAAAATTGTTACATGTTTTTTCACCAATATCATCACCCCATGTGTAATGTAACTCGATATGTAATTGTGATTTGGAAATTGTTTGTTTTGCATGCATAATGCCATGTATGTTTCCTGTAAGCACAGAATATTGGATTGCATTGTGTCATATTCATTGAGTATATCATCCATATGTGCATGTAAGTTGTGTGTGTTAAGTGAGAGAATTGATACAGATGAGTTTGTTTGTATGGATTGGTAATCATACTCCAGATGCCACTTTGCGGTAGTCCTGAGGCGTTGCATCTCAATATCAACTTTGTGATTGACTTTGAAGTTATCTTTTGTAAGAGGACTTGGAAAATACAAGGAGTCTATACTTATGACATGGGACAGTGCTATGTATACAAGTCCATGTATTCGAATTCCAACAGGCTCAAATGCAACACTATCAAGTGTTAGTCCTTGCAATCTGTGGATTGTACGTGCACATGCAAGTTTAATTGGAAACTGTTTTCAAATCTTCAGTCGACCTGTCTTTGTTGATGTCGATACTGGTTTTGATATTCGCAAGATAGGTGTCCAATCACTTGCAGTGTTTGAATTATATAGATAAGCCAACTTGTTTGCTTGTCGGTGGCCTATATGCAGTTCATGGAACTTAATCCATAGGACATCAAGTTTTTTTGTTTTGGTATACCCTTTGAGTATTCCATCTGCACCATTAACCAAGCCATCCTGTGAATCATAGTTGTAGGTATATATTTCAACCAGCATGTCTACTTTCAGGACAAGTTGCAAAGGTAAAGTGGTTGTATGTTCATGATGTGGCACATTTCCATGATTGCCTTCTTCGAAGTCAATTGAATTGATGATGATATCATCACCAAGCATGAGCGATGGCATGAACCTGTTATGCATTGCAACATCCCTATTCGTGTAGAACAGGTAAGGGAAGGTTGGGCCTGTTGTTGGTTGTGGATCTCGATTATCTTCCTGACTCAGAGGTCTTGTTTTTTCAGCCGTGTTTATACCCCATGAAGACTTTACACCCCATAAGTATGTACACTCTTCCACATGGGGGAGTGCAGAGGGGGGGTACCCCCTCTGTGGGGTTCGGGGGGCCTATCGCCCCAGCTGGGGGGTTCGGGGGCAGCGTCCCCCAATGGGGATTCGAGGGTGAAGGCCCCGAAGGAAAAATGGCCTTGTAAAAGTATATTGTAATTTCATTGTAAATCTAGACCGTTCATTGTAAGGTCGCATATCTAATGGTAGAAATTATGTTAGGGTTTTTTTGCCCTAGAAGGTAACCCTCTTTTATGAGGGAAATGTATTGTGGTTATGTATGATGGCAAATATTGTATTCTGAGATAGGAGACAGTGAGAGAAAGAAGAGGAAGTTACAACGGGTTTGTTGTAGGTTGTATCCCTTCATATGTTGGATAATAATAAAGGAAGGACCTGGCAATTTCTCTGGTGGACGTAGCCCACACTGGGTGAACCACGTAAATATGTGTCTCTATTGTATTATGTATCTTATGTGTTTTGTTTCCGCATTTGTTTTATTTTATTGCTCCACGATCCTGTTTTTCTAACATCTGTTGGTGCAGGTCGCATGCACCTTGAATTCATATATGTTAAGTCATCGTGTGTTTGGTTGTTTGTCCACATCATATTCAAAATTGCAATAAATGTTTCATCTGTCTGGCGCATTGTAGTATGCAATTCAAAGCATTTAATATTATCTTTCCATAAGTCATGTGTCATTGTTTTCATGTTGACTGTATGTTGTTCAAATATGAAAGAATCTTGGATGAGTTGTGCCTGGTAAAGATCCCCACAAAATATCATGTCAATGTTTCCAAAGTATTTTGTGTGCACATGTGTTATGTTTCTTAGTCGATTGCCAATGGAATACAAGAAGCGACTTCCAATCAAAGATGCCTCATCTATGAAGACAAGTTGCAGTTCATCATAAATCTTAGATAACATATCTAACATTTCCTTGCTGAGTGGAAGAAACTGTGACTTGTTAAAAGGCATCAAAAATGCAAAGTGGACTGTTGTTCCACCTGCATTATATCCATCTTTTCCTGTATATGCAACTATTAGGCCCTTTGGTTTCGTAGAATCAGAGGAATTGTTTGAATCGTAGATTCGTATAAGCATTTGGAATAGTGCTTTTGTTGTGAATGTATTCCATGTTCCTGCTCTGTCTGTAAGGAACAAGTGCACAGAAGTGTGCATGTTCAAGCGTTTTTTAAGCGCAATGTCCTTTAGAATTGTTTGTTGTTCTCGATTCAACAGACGTCTGATTATGTGGTATTCATTATTTTCAATAAGGAAAGGATGTTTTGTGACTTGAAAACCAAGATTGATACATTTTTCAATGTTGCATGCTCGAGGACGAGGAAAATTTGCTTGTAAGTCATAGGACTCACAGGGAGTTCTAGTTGTTTTTCGGTTTGTGAATGTCTCATCAAGATTGTTAGAGTTTTCTAGTTCATTGACTGCACTTTCTAGATCACCCCATGTTGGATTAACATTGTAAGTAAATCTAGATTCATTGGTTTGCACTATAGTCTCAGAGGCAACATACACAGCTTCCCATGTAGGGAAGTTATGTTTTAATGTGCTTTTGTTTTCATCGAACGGAACATATAACAGTAATTTTTCTCTATAATAGTTTTCATAGTCAGTATGTTTGTTGTATTTGACAAACCATATCACAGACGGTTTTTTTCTTTTTGATATGGGTGCACCATTTTTTTGTAATGTGATACGAATTCTGCTAAGCAGATATGCTTAATAGGAGATGGACGTTGGAGGTAATAATCAATAATAGAGCGACAGAGCACATTCTCTGAATTGTCAGGCTCTTGTTGTAGCAAAGACAGTGCTTTAAGCACAAATGTGTGTTTCTCAAGTGGAGATGTGTTTATGAAGACACGTTTTCTTGAACTACAATTGAGGGGAAGAGAAAATGAAATGTGGACTGCTTGTTGACCAGACATTTGTTGAAGATTAAGTAATGTATTACCAAGCGTGCGTATCATTTTTATAGCATCAATATGACTTCTTTCATGTTCTTTTTGTATTCTTCTGAGTGCACTTGTCATGGATTTTCCAACCTTTGTCATATACAAGGTATAGTATGATGTTGCAGCATATGCATTGAGGACATACTGCGCATCTGTATTTTCATTCCACATAATTGGCATTTCCTTGGAGAAACTGTTGTTCCAGATATGGGAAAGTTTTCGTTTAAGGAAAACTGTTGGTTGTTTAAGCATACATTGTATGGCTTCGATGTCTTCATATTCTGTTAGTTTTAGCTCTGTCAAGAAGTCATCGAAGCTCATTAACCCATCAAAGTCTCATTGTTCTAGAAATGCGAACAAGGATCTAGATTTCTCAATGGAAACATTGTCCTCTAAACTAAGTGGCTCTATGATTCTTGTTGTTCTCATTGGCGGCACGGGGAAGTTGCATCTGCAATGCGAGTTTTTTTGTTTTTTACAACTTTTTTTATGGTCATGTCTATGAACTTTGGCAAGTTCTGGATCCAAATGATCTGTGTTGCATGTTATGTGTTTGTCCACAAAGTGTTCGATCTGTGAGTTGTTGTCAGCTCCATAGACCAGTGCACCCTCTATCCACAATAGTGCGTGGTCATGTTCACTCCCCCTATTATGGAATTTAGTCACAAAATAGTAGTTCGATATTTTTCCAAAAAATGTTTCATCATGGCATATCAATTGTCTCAAAGAATTTATTCTATGTCTATAGTAGCGAGTACATGTCACTGGGTCTTTTCTTATGGGGTAGTCAATGTTATCATTTTCCAGTGTATTCGTTTGTTTTTTATGTTTCCTGTTCTTATGCAAGTCAGATACCACAGCCACCAATGGATCTTAGGGATGCTCTGCACTTTTAAATGTGATGAAAAATGTTGGCGGTCCCAATTGTCGGATCATTGCAAAATAGTTTTCTTGTTTTGTTGCAAATAGTCGAGAGAGATGCGAATGTTTTTGAAATCTATGTATCCAATATCAGATTTCAGGATTATTTCTAGGTTTACTTTGTACTTGACATCTTTGGACAACAAATTTCTTCCTTGCAGCTGGACTTTTCTTATTCGCACCCACATGCAAGACAACACTTGCTCTATTATTATGTGCATTGTTTTGAAAAAAAAAATTGTTATGTGACAAGAGAAGTCATCGCTTGAATGTAGCAGCTCACATCATACTATTTTATGATAACTGAATCGTTCTGTAATGTCACTGGGACATGGATCTCCATAGAACAGTGTTGGAAAGTTCATTTCCTCAGCAAATTCGTCCTTGAATATTCCAAGTAGATGTTTCCCCTCAGGAAGTGCAATTTCGACAATCTTGTCTTGCAAGTCATGAATGCGTTGTGAATCAGTGAATCCATGTACCAATGTCTCAGCAAGTGTTTCAATCTTCGATTCATCGCTTGTATCAAATTCACTAGCAGTTTCGAGAGTCTGTGCAGAGCTATCATCCCCTTCTCTGAGAACATTGTTCCAATTCTCATTTATACAAATGTTTTGTGCTTTATATAGGGCCCTGGAACATAATTCTTTTAATGCTTTCATGACAACATGCACACGCACTTTACCTGTCTTATATGCATTCTTGTATTACAAGCATCTTTTGAGATTCACAACAATTGTCATTGTATCACTAATGAATTGTGGCAAGGATTTTTGCACAACATCTAGTTGGACAGACACATTAATAATTGATCATGTTAAGGCCATTTGGGGTCGTTTATAGCCCCAGGGTCTGATTTGTGCAAATGAAATTTGCAGAGACACAAGTATATCTTCAAGCTCTGTAAGTGCACATACATCTAGTAATGGTGTATTACATCTTATTTGGTCAGGTGTTGCAAACTGTGGCAGTTTTCCATTTTCAAGCGACCGCTTGTATGGAAGACAAATTTTGCCGCTGGAAATTTTTTTATCATTTTGTGTCAAGCGGACATATTCTACTTCCAAATCGGGCGTGAAAGACTTAGTGTTTTTTGTGAAATTCAATTGATCACAAATTGCACATGCAATTGAAGGAGTGTCTTTGATTTGTTTCACATAGGTATATCTTGCATCTTTCTTCCATAGAGAAGTATGCATAGAAAGTGTTTGTTGGTTTTCATTGGTAGTAATGCATGTTGATAGTTCTAGCCCGCGAAATGTGATTTTTTCCTCTCGGACAGTGCCATCACCATTGTGGGATATGTGACCATACCTATTTCTCTTGTGTTGTGCATGAACAATTTTCTTTAGCTTGTGATATGTCATTTTTTGTCTAGAAGGAAGCGTAATAATGTATTTTTTTCTCTCACGAATGACCTTTTTTAAGTTGTGATAACTTAGTCTACGTATTTTGTTCAAGGGCAAGATGACCTCATGACAACTGGGATGAGTTTCATTCTGATTAAATAGCATAGGACGCTTATGCAGATTCGATGTGGTTTGGTTGGCATTGACACTAGACCCTGAACCGGTAGTATTTCCCATACCATCAATGTATTTTTTCCTCTCACGTATGACCTTTTTCAAGTTGTGATAAGTTAGTCTACGTTTTTTGTTCAAGCCCTCTATGGCCTGATCACAACTGGGACGAGTTTCACGGATGACCTTTTTCAAGTTGTGGTAAGTTAGTCTACGTTTTTTGTTTAAGCCCTGTATGGCCTCATCACAACTGAGACAGGTTTCATTCCCATTAACTAGCATGCTACGGGTATGCACATTCGATGTGGTTTGGGTGGCATGGACAGTGGACCTTGAACCAGTGGTATTTCCCATCAAAGGTTGATAATGGATATGTGGAGTATTTGTTTTCAACAAGATGATGTCAATTGTTCGATCCTAATTTGAATCAGTACACCGGGAATGGACACTGTCATCTGGCAGGGTCGACCAGACTTGGATATTTACTCTGAATATGATAGATAGCCATTGCAAACAGAATCTGCCACCCTCCACTTTTCCTTTTTCATATGGCAGTGCCATGTTTACAAGGTATTCTTGCAAACTTCCAATTGTCGACATATTTTCCAGGAGATATGGCGAAAGGTGTTGATGCAAACAGTTGAAAGCTTGTTGGCTGCCACCTATAATTGCATTGCAAAAGGATTGTACAGTTTAAAGCCGCAACGAATTCACATTGAACTTTTTTTCTACCAAAGAGAAAATTGCATTGAACAAACTATCTCCATAACTAGATGCAACAGTTGTTGCTATTTGCAAGCCATGGCACTGTACACAATGCATAATTCATTTCCATTGCGATTCAAGGTCTTTGCAAATGAGATACAAGTAAATATGAGGTCCTCCAAGATTGCATATGGATAATTTTCTATACACTAGTGATTCATAATGACCACTGACAGGATTAACATCATGGAACAAGATGCAATATGGATCATTGGATGCAGTTTTGTTAAATAGTAGATATCTTGTTTTTCTTATCAATGACCACATTCCAATTGATATATTGAGCCACTTAGATAGTCATCGTATACAAAATGTATCTCCCAAAAGTCCCCTCTCATGTGCAGGCAGAATTGCAGATGCAGACAACCACATCTTTGAAAAATACGTAGTGACATCATGTATTCCATGCAACTGCCAAAGAAAGTCAGATGTCAATTCATATTCATATGACTCCAATGTCTCAGCATCACCATTTTTTTAAAATTCCAAGAAATAATCTATCAATCCATTGTGCAGGTCGGTTGAGGAATAATGGAAATGCAATAGAACCTGAAATGCATCGAAAAGGCAATCCCCTACAGTATACGAGAATGCATCCAATCTAAAAAGCCCATTGGGATGCAATACATGGTCGATGTTTTCATGAACAATGGACTCTGTATCTATTTCGTAGGACTCAACATCTATTTCTTGTTTCATCTCTTAAACTGTGATTTTTAAGATGTTTCTTACCTATATTCAATTTATATGCAAACAGAGAAAAGAAAATAAAAAAAGAGAGCGAAAAAACAAACAAAAGAAAAAGACAAATAGAAAATTACAAGTGTGGAACTACATACCAATTCCGCTATCTATCCTTCAACCTTATTCTTGTCAAATTCAATCCTCCCTAACCGTCACAGCATATGACAAGCAGACAAAGTACAGTTAACAGTGAACCAAACAGAACAGACAACGCAAATAAATAACACTATAAATTTGTTGAGCACAAAGACCGAGTATTCAAGGTATATCTCTTTTGAACCTATTCTTGGCGTGCATCCTACAAGCTTTTCAGAGGCAGGAGATGCTTTGCAAGACACAAAGCACAGGACAAAGGCAACAGGTAGACGGAGTTTACCCTAGCAAATGCTTTCCCCCTGTGACAACTCCGAACTCAATTTCTAAAACCCTTTGCATTACTATTTTGGAAATAGGTATGGCAAGATATCCAGAAAGTGGAAGTTGGCATATGTGATTGGAAGGGAACAGCCTAGAAAAAATGCACCAAATGCATGGTTTCCCAGGAACAAAAAATAAGAGGAGAACATTCAGTTTTCTTTTTTATATTTCATTGTAACTGTGACAGATCTGGATTCTGTGTCCAGCATCGACATTCAAAGCGGAACAAGATGTTTGGAAGGAAACAAACTAAGGAAACATATGGTTTCCAGGAACAGATAATATGAGGAGAACATTGTGAAAAAACCGCTCCAAACGTATGGTTTTCAGGAAAAGGAAAAATTAGGAGTTTTTTTTCTATATGTCACCACGGTTGTGACAAAGGCGACTTCTGTATAGAACAATGATGTTCAAGAACAAGGAAAAGATTATGGGTGTAGCAGTGACAAAGAAAGATGTTCTGCAATAGGGTTGCGAGGTAGGGACGCCTAGTATTGAAAAAGTTCCAAATAGAAAGCAACAAACAAGGAATAGCAACAAAATGATGGCATGGAAACTTACCCGTCAACAAGGGATGACAGAAGCGCAGCTTGAAAACCTGCAAACCGCAACAACAGGTCCAACTGCTTGCAAAGTTGAAGAACAACAAACCAGTGAACAACCACAAAGAGGTCCAACTGCAGCTGCAGAACCTCAACTTTGCAAAGTTGAATCAAATAAAAACAACTAGCATCGAACCAACCAACGAAAAATCATCAACCAGTGAAGCAGTAATGCCGGTGAAAAACAACATTACCCAAATTCACTGCAGACAACGTTGTATCAAAAAATGGAAGTAAATTGTATTGTAACACAGCTGTAGAATAAACATTTAAGGTTGTGAGGCCTGTTAGGTAAACACTTAAGGCTGTCATAATCGTCAAAGGTCGTCGCATTGTGCAAACATTTAAGAATATGTACGCAACAATGAAAATGAATCTCGAAACACGCAACAATAAAGAAAATTAGAAAAAATAAAAAATAATAACAAAAATAATAAAAAATAAAATAATAATAATAATAATAATAATAAAACAATACTTCGAACACTAGAGACTATGCTAAAAAAAATTAGTCAGAGGACAAAGTAATATGAAAACTGACTATCCATGCTCAAAACTTTCGATATCCAAACATTTCAATATGAATAGTACAAATTCAAAAACATCGTAGATGATAAAAACTTTGGATATGCCAACATATAAATCATTGGGAATAGCGAAGCTAGCAATAAGAACTCAAATCTATTATCCAACGAGATCATGACATATATGGATTTTTTGATTGTATAAAAAATAAAAAAATAATATTTTTTGTTCTGTAGTTCGAACAATAGAAATTATGCAAAAATTTGTAGTCAAACGAAAAACTAATATAAAGTCAACGAATTGTCAATCGCTAAAAACTTTGGACGCCTAAACATTTCAGTATGAATACTACAAATTCAAAAATACCATATATGTTAAAAACTTTGGATATGACAACATATAATTCATTGGGAATAGAGAAGCTGGCAATAAGACCTCAAATCTATTATCCAATGACATCATGACATATATGGGTTTTTTTATTATATAAAAAATAATACCTTTAGTTATGTAGTTCGAACAATAGAAATAATGCAAAAAAAATTTAGTCAAACCATGAACTAATATAAAGTCAACGAATTATCGATCGCTATAGTCCCTCTGTGCCTTCGGCAGGGACTAATAACAATTTTTATTGTAGAAGAGTCTATTAAAAAAGAGTAATTAGTACAATGGAAAATAACATTTATTCATATGTAATTTGTTTTTTGAAAAAGAATTTAGTTAGAATGAATTTTTTTTTTTAAAAGCAATTTCCTTGATATTCAATTGATTCAAATGAAACTTTTCAATACATATAGGCTCGAAGCCATTACAACAATATACTTATTCATGTCATTTTTAAGGGAAATGAACTCAAGTGGGGAGGATAGCAATCATTCCTCTCAACCATCCAAGCTATACCCAATTGACGGTTAGAATGATTATATATGAACTATCTTTGCAATAGAAAAATGTTTATGCTAATTCTACAATTATAGTTTTAACCATATTGAACATTGTAATTTATAAAAATATCTTTGCATTTTTTATTTAAATCAAGTCTTTATGTTTCATATATAAAATTTTGATATAAGTTCACCAATACATAATCTATAATAAAGATCATTTAATAAAAATAAGCATCATGATGATAACCATCTAACAAACATAAACATCATCTAAAATACACATTTAAAATCACTAACATCATCTAATTAATTATATATACATGTAGCACATATAAACGTCATTAATTAGCTAGCACACAAATCTAATAATCTAACAGGGCATCATCATTGTGATCGCATCTAACAAAACACAAGCATTGTCCAATATCATAATCACACACATCTAACAAACATCATTTAACATAAACATCTATAAAACACATTTAACAAACATATATAACATGACCTAAAAATGTACTCATCAACATCAACATATAAATTAATTAAGTACATAATCATGATCAACAGG
>ML833094.1:40759-63278 GCA_009831015.1 Picea engelmannii
ATATATATATATATATATATATATATATATATAATTTTATTTTTTCTTTCTATTGCTTATGGGTTTCAGCGAAATTTGCAAACCGAACAACATCCTGTAAATTGGAAGATGCTTTACATTTGGACCAAAAATAATCTATTAAGATATATTAATATGAATACTATTAGAATAAATGTAAACACTTTCTCTTTAAATTTTCCTTGTTTTCTTCCCCTCTATTATCCCTTTGTGGTTATATATTTAGTCGCATTTCTATGATCACGACTTCCTGGATTCGCGGATTGGCAAATGTTCATCTTTATCTATATCTTCACACCATGAGCTCGACCGACCGCGGTCCCTTTCAATACTTAGCCAATTAGCTGACCACCAGGTCCTAGGTTTGCAGTATCCAACACTTATGTCCCATGTTTCGTCATATACATCTTGCACCCAAAATAACTTTTGTGATCTACAATTTATGCTTTTACTAGTGAGAACTCACCGGGGGTTCAAAAAAATTGGCATTAATAAACGAACAATAGATGTTGTTCTATGATATACTTAGCCCTTTTTCCCTTTTCTTCTTCCCATCTATTATCACTTTCTGGTTATATACTTAGTCACCTTTCTATGATCGCGAGTTCCTGGGTTGGTGGGCTGACAGATCTTCATCTCCATCTATATCCTCACATGATGAGTTTGACCGACCGTTGTTCCTTTCCATACTTAGCCAATTTTATGGCCGTGGTTGTCGGGGCTGGCTCTTTCGAACTCTGTTGTTGCTTGTTCTGTGATATACATCTTGCACTCAAAACTTTCGTGATCTACAATTCCACCGCACACTCCTCAAACTCGCAAGCTTCACTCTACCAGGGTTCACAAAAGTTTCAAAGCATTTGTCGTTGCCTTCCATCCCCACTAACTTTGCGCCCTTCCCAATGCACATTAATTATGGTTTTACTAGTGACAACCGAACACACTTGTATGAAACAATTGGCATTAACAAGCAAAAAAACCTCAAGTACATCTCCCATTAACATGCATTAAACCAACATTTACAATACTTGGAACGACCATTTTTCCTTTCTATACTTAGCCAAAATTTTCCACCTGTTTCGTGATGTACATCTTGCACCCAAAAAATTCCCTCATCTACAATTCCACCCCGGACTCCTCCAACTCGCAAGTTTCACTTTACCCGAATTCATAAAAAGTTTCAAACCATTTATGGCTCTCTTCCATCCTTGCCACTATCGCACCCTTCCGAATGCACATTAATTATTCCGGCCTCTAGATTCACTTCCGTTGTTCCTTAACCTACAAATAGCACACGAACCTCTGCGATATACAAATTGATTGCCAGACTCCCACATCATCCCCTCTTTCATGTTACACATTATGCATTCAAATGTTCCGAGCGATATAATTTGACCGTCGGGGCCTCACGTCTTCTGGGGAGACCTTGTCACACTATTTTGGATCCTTGGGTTGGTGGGTTCACGAAATCTCCAATTCCTAGTCACTATTTCCTGTGTCGACCATCCTCGTACTTATTTCCAAATATTCAACAACAAAGGTTTAATGATAAGACTTCATCATGCAACAATCATAAAGATCATCATTAATAAGCAAAAGTGTCAAGGACTAACTATCCCCACACAACTTGTCCGGAAACATGCAGAGAAGATCTTGCCAGGTAATGGGAAAGCTATTACAAATTTCAATATATTAGCAAAAACAAGTTCGGGCTACCGTTTCCCTATTCCATACTTAGACACCTTTTCAATTGCGGGTTCCCGGACTGATGGGCTCAAAATTGTGTTTTGAATCTTCTGCAACTTGCAAACAGTGCCTGAAGTTCCATGATATACAATTTTTCCATTGGAATGCCCCGTCACGAGCCCGACTTTTCGTCGTTCCTTTCAATACTTAGCCCCAATTTGGTTGTATGTTCATGACATGGTACATTTACATGGTTGCACATGCTGCAACCAATGTGTATTGAGTCCAACCTATTGTTTCCCTATTCCATACTTAGACACTTTTTTGATTACAGGTTCCCAGACTGGCGGGCTCAAGATTGTGTTTCCAATGTTCCACGACTAGCAAACAGTACCCAGAGTTTTGCGATATACAATTTGTGTGCAGGAATGCACCATCATGCCCAATTTCGTGTTACGTGTTCTGCGGTCAACACTCCCAAGAGATACAATTTGACCCTCAGGCCCTCACCTCTGTTGTTTGTATCTTGTAGCCCTATTTTGAAGCGCGACCAACCACTTTCAATAATTAGCCATTCCTTAATTGTTGTTCCCTGTCCTCGCCACCTTCCTACTTCTTTTTGGATATGCAATTGGCAAGCTTTATGCTAACACTTCGTCGTGCATGAACCTTAAGCATGTCATTAATGAGTGAAAGGATCGAGGATATTTCCCACACTTCTACCATATACAAATTGACCGCCGGACTCCCACATCATCCCCTCTTCCATGGTACACATTTTGCACTCAAGTTCTGAGACATACAATTTGACCCTCGGGAAGTCACGTTTCCTAGGGAACTATTGTCACCCTAATTCTGAAGCCCATCCGATTGCTTTCCATACTTTCCCATTTCATGGAATCTCTTTCGCGGATCCTCAGGTTGGTGGGTTCATGAAATCTCCAATTCTTAGTCACTGTTTACTATGCCCGCCACCTTCGCACTTCTTTCAAAGTATGCAACGACCAAGGTTTAATGCTAACAACTCATCATGCAACAACCATACAGACCGTCATTAAAAAGCAAAAGGCTCGACGAGATAGTCACATTGACTATCGCCACAACACTTTCCCAGAGACATGTAGAAAAGATCTTGCCAGATAATGGGATATCTATTACAAATTTCAATATATTAGCGAAAACAAGTCTGGCCAGCCGTTTCCCTATTCCATACTTAAGCCACTTTTTCGATTGCGGGTTCTCGGATAGCGAGCTCATGATTGTGCTTCTATTGTTATGTGTCTTGTAAATAGTACCCAGAGTTTTGCGATATACAAATTGCCCTTTGGACTGTCCCATCATGCCCTCTTCCTTGTTATGATTTTTGCACTCAAAAAGTTATGAGACATACAATTTGACCCTTGGGCCCTCACCTCTAACAATTGTACCTTGTAACCCTATTTTGAATCCCGCTCGACCGCTTTCGATAATTAGACTCTCCTTAATTGCTCTTTCCTGTCCCCGTGACCTTCATACTTCTTTCTTAATATGCAATTAGTAACCTTTCATGCTAACATCTCACCATGCAAGAACCATAAACATTGTCATTAATGAGCGAAACACTTGAGGAGATCTCTCATTAATACGCATTAAACCAAGATCTGCGAAGAGTTATATTATCCCTTCCAATTGTTCATCTCAAACACAGGTCATTGCGTTGGCCTGTTCACGAAATGCCCAATCCTTAATTGCTCATTGTCGTACTCGCCATGTTTGCACTTCTAGGTATGCAATTACTAGTCTTTAATGCTAACAATGCATCATGCAACAACCGTCAAAATTCTCATTAATGAGCGAAACGCTCGAGGAGATCTCCCATTCACACGCATTGGACCAAGATTTGTGCAGGGTTATATTATCCCTTCCAACTCTTCATTTCAAACATCATCTGGAGAAAGCTAACGTTCTTGTAAACTTATGGCAGCAACTCGACAACAATTTTGTGGAGGTACAATGAGTATCTTCAGACGTGAGAACCAGAACTTCCAGTGGTCCAGGGCATACTCTTACTATTCATCCCATTCCACCTAGAACAAAGTGATTTAGACCTCTGGAATCGCTCGTGCAGGCTGTGTCCCTGAGGTTTTTGACTGTAAGGAGGCGGTCTCTTGGTGCGCCGAAAAATATATTTCAAGCGAAAGAATTATTCCACTGCGCCACCATTCTCATGTTTCTTTGTCACCTCGGGTCTTCTGCAAGATGTTAAGATTGTCAGAGCCAACATTGACCTTCAGAGAACAAGATTGCAAGTAGTTCCTAGAAAAACATGATAACGAGTTGGACCTCTTACACGAGTTCCTTGAAGACCCGACAACGGTTCCTGAAGATATCACAAAGTTGCAGGTCAGTTCCTTTAGAAATCCATTTCGGGAAATTGCTTGGTTGTTTACAAGAATAATGGGACAAGAATCCACGACAAGCATTTCCCGTATAATTATTTATATTTTGTACTTCAAAGTCAAGGAACAATTCATTTTTGATTGGGGGAAGCTAATTTCCATTGAAATCTGTTCGCAACTATCACGATTCAAAGAAGAGAATACTTTTTATATGTCATCCTACTTGATGTTCGCGATAGTGCATTGCTGTATGTTTCCAAAACTGTCTTTGTCCAAGAAAATAAACTATGAATTCGACCCAGTAACATTTTGGTACCAAGCCTTGTGGAGGCACAAGGCCTCCCATTGTTTTTATGAGGTTTTTAATGACTTTGTCTCAGTTTTCAAAGATTTATTGTTAGGAAAGGATGCTCCCTGAATGTCTGGCCAAGCAACCAAGTTTTTGTACAGGAAGGGGACACTTGAATGAAAGGAAAATTATAGTGTAATAATGATCTTTGGCTCCAAGGAAAATCATGCTTTCCTTCCATGTCACATCACATACAAGATGTTTATTACAGAAATAACAAGGCAATACAACCACTGGTTGCATTTTTTCCATGGCAAGAGAAAAAAACAGTTCATTCCTTTGCCCTGGAAAGTCTAGGACTTCGTGTTCAGAAACGTCAACAAGATTGACGAATTCACAGGTCATTTCAAGAACTTGAACCTAAAATATGTTGAAAGGATAAAGTGGTTTGACCCTAATGGGATTTTTCGAGAACATTTACTATCAGTTGGCTTTAGAAACTCTTTTATCCATAAACGCTTGACCAAAGGTAAAGACAGTGATGACAACACTCTTTCTTCTGACGATTGTGACGTAGAGACATTGCAAAGCGCAATTGAATTGTATAGACAACATGGAAAAGGCTCTGGTGAGAAGAGTGTCCAATCCCCGACCAACACTCCCAAGAGCATGACATCACATAGCATCATTTCAACGACCCACCCCAGTAAGAAAGCAACCCAAAAATATTCAAACATAGGAGGAGATAAGAACCCTCCTTGTGGAAAAATTGATAGTTCTCACAAGCTTCCCCCGACGAAGAAGAGAAAAAACATTGTAGGGTAGGCAGAAGAGCCCAAAATTGAAAGTGAAGACTTGAAACTTTTGTGGATGCCATGTTCCGCAAAGTTGATCTGCCTGCAGACGCGATGCACCATAGTTCCATAATGGAAATATCTGAGACCGACATTTTTGACGAAGATGAATCCTTCGTATTCCAGAGCGTTACTTTTTACAACCAATCTAAAAATTTAATTATTTAAAAGAGAGATGTAACAAATAACAAAGGGAAATCTCGTTCAGAGATTAACTTTAGGAAAATGCAACCATCCCAAATCTCTCGATTTCACTGTGCAACCGTTGATGCTCTTGATGATTTCATTGGAGGAATTGAAGCAGAGAATGTCAGACTGAATGACCGAATCAAGGAATTGGAGGAGGCTTTCATTGCTACCCCAGTGTTTTCCAGTCCTTTAGCAAAAACCGTGCATGCCACCCCTGCAACCAAGTTAAAAGGATCCTCTAGCCTCCTCACATCCTGTAGATCATATGTAGAGAAGAATATCAAGAAAAGAATGCAGCTAATCACTAAAGTCTGGGAAACATCACAAAAAATATCTTCCTTTCAAACGAGGGCAAATGATTTGCACACACATTTGCAGACGAATATAAAAAATGGAGAATGTTTCTATCAATAGACGATGATCCCTTTTTCCAACCATGGCATCAAAAACTTGGATTTGAAAAGAAGACAAGAGGATCTCCCCTCCCCAAAGCGGATCAAACAATTAAAAGCATGCTGGAAAGAGAAAGTTAAGACCCTGCAGCTCATTGTCGAATCATGTGAACAAGCCATATCAGAGAAAGAAAAATTATTCAGAAACCTGACCCAAATAGACTTAGCTAGAAGTACCAACGAGGTTCAAGGCCCAAACTTAATCCTCAAATCCTTGTCCTTAACCAAGCAAGCCTTCGATGAACAACTTGATATTTTAAAGGGGTTATCTTTAGAAAAGTTTTACGACATCCTTGAATATGGTGAAGATGATGCCAAGAACTGGCTAGTGGACTATTCGACACACACTGAAGAAATTGAACAGGCTTTGCATAGTATTTCTATGGATCTAAGGAAATTAGAAAATGAGCTTTTCAACATAGAAATCCGGGATGAAATCAGCGTGGCCCCCATGAAAAGCTACATTGAAGAATGGCTCCAAAGGAGAATGGACAAACTCACCGACGAAGGGAAACCACTGGTTGGCATGATTCCAGTGGTCGTCGACGAGAGCAACAAAAACACATCAACTTCATTGTAAGTCTATACTGATCACATCTTTCTTTATTTATCAATCCAGTTATTCTACCTCTTTAAATAGAAATCTCTAACCAAAGACTCATAACTTCCAATTTCTTCTTTTCTGGTCTTCCTCTCTACTATTGCACACTTCTTGTTTCTACAATCCTATTACTTGTACTTATTTCTTTTATGGTCCGCGAGAGCTCCAATCCTAGTCTATATGAAAAATGCATTTAAATTCCAGAAATATGTAACAAACATTATTAATTTTTGATAAATTTCAAAGAAAACTAATTCGGGAACAATTTTGACAGTGTGAACAGATTCGAGAAATATGTAACAGACATTATAAATTTTTGATAAATTTCGAAGAAAACTAATTCGAGAACAATTTTTGTGGGCTGCTTTCAGAATGCTATCTTTTTTTTCTTCAACTATGCTGGATGTCACAAAATTGTGTTTATTATATTTGAATGTTTAATGTGTGTGATTCCTGGTCATTTTTTTCCAGGAACCTTTATTTCAAGTCATCGAGACAAAAAATTTCTATGTCCCATGTTTGAACTATACACACCCGAGGAAAAAACTTCCTCGTTCGCATAATAACCATATATTGATATAATATTATGATTAACTAATTCATGAGGTTCTTTGGGGGTCATCTACCAGCCCAATGTCTTATGGCTGGCGTGTGACACACTGGCATGAGTCATCCTCTGCATGGATACCACATGTACTTCAAGTTGTTTCCCACAAGTCTCTGCTGTTTCAGATTTCTATTTCTCCCTTGGTCCTGCCATATCAATGCATTTATTCCCATTCCAACCTGGCAGAGACTACGCTGCCATGCAACACTTGTTTACTAGAAGTGCTTGCAGATTTTTTTTCATAACTTGTTTATGTAAAGTTCAAATTGGATCTCATGAATTACGTTCAGGAATATAAAATTTAAAGAACTTTTCAAATGTTTGCATAATCATCTTTGTTTACCGATGAAGGATATATATTATATCAAATTTAAAGTATGTTAATTGAATTTAATTATGAAAGTGAATTGTAATTTTTTTTTTACGTTGAGGAATATAGCATTTAAAGAACTTTTCAAATGTTTGCATAATCATCTTTGTTTACGGATAAAGGATATATATCAAAATTTAAAGTATGTTAATTAAATTTAATTATCAAAGCGAATTGTAATTTTTTTTTAAACATAAAAGATATGTTAAAATAAAAGTTTTTAGGTGAATATAAAATAATTTTTTTAGGTGAATAATTTCATAATAATCATTAAAAAACAAATTGAATATATGATGAGTGAAGTTTTTCCTCGAGATGTTGAGAAATTTCTAAACTCAATTATAATGTATATCCAAAATATTGAAACCTATGAGATAAAATCGTGTTCACTAATTAATTAATTATTGAAAGAAAGAAGTCTAAACTAACAAGTGTTGCATGACAACGTAGTCCTTGCTGGGTTGAATTGGGAATAAATGTATAGGGATGGGGAAAAAGTAGCGGAGGCAGATGGAAACTGCAGTGGAGATGTGGCAAGCAACATGAAGTACACGTGTTATCCTTGCAGTAAATGACATGTGGCCTCTAGAGTTCCATTTATTTTTTGAAACTATATAATCTATCTTTCTAGTAGTGTGACTTGCTATGTTCGAAATTTCCGTTCCTACCTTGCATGTTTTATCTCTTCAATGTATACTTTCAACTGGTTAGAGTTAAGTACAATTTCCATAGACCATCTGGATTGTATGTCTCTATATTTGCCACAACAAAAAAAGTTATATGCATAGCAGGAGAAAAAGATATGCATGAGAAAAAGATAATTCAAATTAAATAAGCACAATTTCTTAACATTCAACATAGTTGAAGATACAAATTTATGAGCACATAAATATAAAAGGAGATAAAAAATAGTTTTATTTGAAATATATCAAAAAATAATATTGTTTGTTACATATTCCTGGAAATACAAATGCGTTTGTCATATAAACCGGGATTGGGGCTCCCACCGACCATAAGAGAAATATGTACAAGAAATAGGATTATGGAAAGAAGACATGGGCGACGATAGATGTAATACCTGAAAAGAAGAAATTTGAAGGTATCAGTCTTTGGCTAGACATTTCTATTTAAAAAGATGGAATAACTGGATTGATAAACAAAGCAGGATGTGATCAGTATAGACTTAAAGTGATGGTACATATCACCCCTTTTGCTACTTGCTTGCTGATGTCTTTTTATTTTTGTCATCGATGGCTACTAGAATCGTGCCAACTGTCTGTTGCCTTTCGTCCCATTCTTCAATGTAGCTTCTCAAGGGGGTGACATTGATCTCATTCTGGATTTTTATGTTGAAAAGTTCATTTTCTAATTCCATTAGATCGATAGAAAGATTACGCAGAGCTTGATCAATTTCTTCGTTTTGTATTGAATAGTCGACCAACCAGTTGTCCACGTCATTTTCACCATATTCAAGGATGTTGTAAAACTTTTCTAAAGACAACGCCTTAAAAATATCAACTTGTTTATCGAAGGCTTGCTTAATTAAGGGCAAGGAGTTGATGATTAACTTGGGGTCTTGGACCTCGTTCGTCCTTCCGGCTAAGTCTATTTTGGTCAGCTTTGTGAATAATTTGTCTTTCTTTGATATGGCTTGTTCACATGATTGGACAATGAGATGCAGGTTCTTCACTTTCTCTTTCCAACATGCATTTAATTGAGTGATCCGATTTTTGGAGGGGAGATCTTGTTCTCTTCTTTTCGTTTATGTCATGTTGTTGACATGGGTGCCAAAAGGGAGGACTATGTTTAAATAGAAATGTTCTTCATTTTTAAAATCTACCTACAAATGTTCGAGCAAAGTATGTGCCCTCGTTCCAAGGGAAGCCATACTTTGTGATGTTTCTCAAGCCTCAGTAATCAGTTCCATTCTTTTCTTGATATTATTCTGCACATATCCTCTACACGATGCGAGGAGGCTGGAGGATCCTTTTAACTTGGTTGCAGGGGTGGCAGGCATGGCTATTGCTAAAGGACTGGCAAGCAATGGCATAGGAATCGAACCTTCCTCCAATTCTTTGACTCGGTCTTTTAGTCTGGCATTCTCGGCCTCAATGCCTCCAATGGAATCATCAAGAGCATCTCCAGTTGCTCTATGAAGTCGAGAGATTTGGGACTGCCGCATGTTCACAAGGTTAACCTTTGAATGAGATTTTCCTTTCTTATTTTTTACATCTTTCTTTTCAATAATTAATTTTTTAGTCTCGCTGTCAAAAACAATGATCTGGAATATGAAGGATTCATCTTCGTAAAAAAAATCAGTATCAACTATGTCCATTGGGTGACTATGCTGGATCACATCTCCGGGTTGATCAAGGTTACGGAATACGCCATCCAAATCAGTCTCAAGTTCCATGTTCTCACTCTCAATTTCAAGCTCTTCCGCCTGCCCTACAACTTTTTTTCTCTTCTTCTCCACGGGAAGCTTGTGAGAACTATCAATTTTAGGGTGAGGAGGGTTGTTATATCCTCCTCTGTTTGAAGAATTCTTGGTTGATTTCTTACTATGGTGGGCCGTTGGAGCGATGCTCCGGGATGTCGTACTTTTGGGAGTGTTATTCGACGATTGAACACTCTTCTCACCGGGGCCTTTTCCCTGTTGCTTGTACAATTTAGTGGTGCTTTGCAATGTGTCTAGGTCGCCGACATCAGAAGTAAGAGTGTTGTCACCAATGTCTTTGTTTTTGCTCATGTGTTTCTGGAAAAAAGAATTGTTGAGGCCAAGTGTAAGTAAATGTTCTAATTTTTTTTTATTAGGGTTGAACCCTCTTAGCCTTTCAACATATCTTAGGTTCAAGTTGTTGAAATGGGTTGTGAATTCGTCAATTTTGTTGATGTTCCTCAATACGAAATCCCCGACTTTCCAAGGCAGAGGAATGAACTGTTTTTTTCTCTTCTAATGGAATAGATGCAACCAGTAGTTGTATTTCCTTGCTATTTCTGTAACAAACATTATGTCTGTAATGTGACATGAAAGGAGAGTAGGTTTTTCCTTGGAGCCAAAAAACCTTATCACATTGTAATTATCCATTTGTTCAAGTGCCCCCTTCCTATCCAAAAACTTGGTTGCCTAGTCAGATATGTGGGGAGCATCTTCTCCTAATAATAAAACTTTGAAAACAGAGACAAAGTCATTAAAAAACTCATAAAAATAGTGGGAGGCCTTGTTCTTCCACAAGGCATGGTACCAGAAGGTTACTGGGTCGAATTCCCAGTTTACCTTCTTGGACAGAGACAATTTTGGAAACTTACAACAATGCGCTATCTCAAAAACCAAGTAGGATGACATAAAATTTCTTCTCCTTTTTAAAGCTTGACAATTGGGAACAAATTTCATGGGAAATTAGCTTCCCCCGATAAAAAATGGCTTGTTCCTTGACTATGAAATACAAAATATAAAGAACCATGTGGGAAATAATTGATGTGGATTCCTGTCCCGTTATTCTTGTAAACAACCAAGCAATTTCCTGGAATGGATTTCTAAATGAACTAACCTGCAAGTTTGTGATATCTTCAGGAACTGCCATCGGGTCTTCCAGGAACTCGGAAAAGAGGTCCAACTCGTTATTATTCTTTCTTAGGAACTGCTTGGAGTCTTCTCCTCTGAATGTCAATGTTGGCTTTGACAATCTTAACATCTGGTGGAAGACCTGAGGTGACAAAGAAACATAAGAGTGGTCTCACAATGGAATAATTTTTTGGCTTGAAATATATTTATCAACGCACCAAGAGACCAACTCCTTACAGTAAAAAACTTCAGGGACATAGCCTGCACGAGCAATCCCAAAGGTCCAAATTATTTCGTTATGGGTGGAAGGGGACGAGTAGTAAGAATATGCCATGGACCACTGAAAGTTCTAGTCCTCGTGCCTAAAGATGTTCATTGTATCTCCACAGAACTACTGCCAAGTTGGTGCCATAAGTTTATGAGAATGTTTGTTTTCTCTAGACGATGCTTGAAATGAACAGTTGGATGGGATAATATAACCCTCCACAAATGTTGGTTCAATGAGTGTGAATGGGAAATTTCCTCGAGCCTTTCACTCATTAATGACAATCTCTATGGGTGTTGCATGATGAGTTGTTAGCAGTAAATCTTACTTATTGCATACTTAGAAGTGCGAAGGTGGTGGGTACGACATAGAGCAATTAAGGATTGGAGGTTTCGTGAACGCGCCAACCCAACGACGTGCGAATGACATTCCATGATGTTTGAAATTAACACTCGGAAGGGATAATATAACCCTCTGCAAATCTTGGTTTAATGCATATTAATGAGAGATCTCCTCTAGCCTTTCGCTCATCAATGGCAATCTATATGGTTCCTGCATGATGAGTTGTTAACATTAAAGCTTACTAATTGCATATTTAGAAATAAGATCTTATATATGTGTGTGTGTGTGTTTATAAACAATTTTTTTATTATAGACAAGTGCGAAGATGACGGAGACAGGGAAGAGTAAGTAAGGAATGGCCAAGTATAAAAAGTGGTCAGACGAGCTTCAAAATAGGGTTACAAGGGATACTAAGGAGAGGTGAGTGTCCGACGGTCAAATTGTATGTCTCAGAATTTTTGACTACAAAACGCGTAAAACGAAAGAGGGCATGATGGGGCAGTTCAACGACCGGTTTGTATATTTGCGGAATTCTAAGAAAGTGGATAAGTATGGAATAGGGAAACGGTCGGTCGGACTCGTTTTCAGAATTAAGGATTGAAGATTTCATGAGCAGGCCAACCTGACAACGCGCGAACGACATTCAATGATGTTTGAAATTAACATTCGGAAGGGTTAATATAACCCTCAAGAAATCTTGGTTTAATGCGTATTAATGGGAGATCTCCTCAAATCTTGGTTTAACATTAAAACTTGCTAATTACATATTTAGAAATAGAACCTTATATATATATATATATATATATATATATATATATAACAATGACGAATTTGAATTTTAATGTTTTGTGGTTGATATGATAGTTCCATTGGACTTCACATAGTATATATCCTTTTATTTCAAAATATCCTTTTTTTTTTTCATTTGGACACCACAACAAATATGAAAAATTCTTACTAGGAGATGCAAGGAAACATCAAAACAACAACAATGATTTGATTTGTAGTTAGATTCTCCTTGTTTTTTCAAGTGCACAAAAAGAGACAAAATCTCTTGAAAGAAAATTTTACAGCGATAGATGTAAACTCCGAAGAACTTGAGTCCGACGAACATTCATTTGGGTATTGAAGAAAAGGTACAGAGACACATGACATTTTTTCGTTTCTTGCCAAAGCTTGATATGTTTGTTTGTTTTTTACCAGTCGATATGCAATATTGCATTGTCCTCATTTAAGGTAAATTTGCTATGTATCTGAAAGTCGCGCAACATGTAGACACTATTTGCCTTTTTCTATAGGTATACTTCATATGGAAATTCTACTAACCCAGGAAGCACATCTTGTAATAGAGGTTGTCTAATTGTGCAATGTACGATTGTGTTTCCCACGGTTCAGATGGCAACATTGAGGCCACGTCTATATATGTAAGGGCATTTTTTACTGCTTCGTAGACAATCAATTGTATCATCATTTATGAAAGCAGAAGCAGAAGTAGAAGCAAGAGAGTTGCATTTCACACATACAGGCTCGAAGGGGGCCAAGTATGCATTCACTGCAACCAAAACACCCTCAACCTGGGCACGTGAGCATAGTAGTTAATATATTGAACAATATAATATACAACTGCACACCAAAAAAAGAAAAAACTGCAGAAAATTGGTGAAGGCAATTTGTATGAGCAAAGCGAGGATGAAATTGTAGATGTATATGCACAACAATTGTAGAGCTAGTTAGTTTTTTGAGATCATGTACTATGTTTGTTCACAATTCTGTTACAAATGTTGCTTGGGTTGTGCGAAAGATCCTTTCTTTAACATCTCTTTTCTTTGTTATATTTTTGAAGAGCATACGTGAAAATTTCCCTTTATGGATTTGTTGTTCCATTGAGGAAAACAAATTTGAATAGGTGTCGAACAATTGTAGCTGCAACATGGAATGGTGCAATAGTTGTGTAACCCAACCGAGATACATGGACATGTGAAAGTAAAGGACAAAAATGGATATGGAGAACGGTACCATTGCCTTTTCGTTGTCTGACTCTCCATCTTTTATATGGAGAATGTGTTGTGAGGCAAGTTTTCTCGCGAGTGTGACAGTTGCACCAATGGTTCCGATTGGGTAAGTGTCATTGCTATGTGCAAGTTGGTTGATAGTTGTGTCCGGGACGAAAAGATATTCTGAACAAATAGTGGGAATTTTTTCCACAATACTTGTTTCATTGAGCCATATAATCCGATCACAATCACCACGGTCATATACTGTTTTGGGCAATATATTAAAATTTGTAATGGATACCCCATTACGTGGCAGTATCTTTTCTGCATGTTTCTGGACAAGTTGTGTGGGAATAGTCACTGTGACTGTCATCAGGGCTTCGTTGTCTATCATGTCAACACACATAATGGATCTAGTTTTGTTTTCCTTGTCCAAGTAAGTGCTATAGACGACCATTATGTCCCCAACAAACACTTGTCCAGTTCGACGGTTGTTCAAGCCCTCTATTGATAGTATTTTTGGGTGTTATAAGTTTAGACCTAGTGACATTTTTTGAACAGGAAAAGTAATGTGAATGGTAGTTTGCATTATTTTTTTGTTTTCTTTTTTCCTGGCATAAATGTACAAGCAGACGCACAACTTGGATGAAGTGTGGAGCCAGAGTTTTACAACCAGACCTCTTAGTTTGCGGAACTTGCGCTATGTTCAACGTCTCACTTGCGCTCGTTGATACTTCTCATGAATTGCAATGTATGTGTTGCAAATTCCATCAACATATTTACCATGGCATAGATGAATAAATAACTAAGGATATTTGTTTGGTAAACATATGAGGAACACAATGTATGCATATTTACCTTTGGCCTTGACGGTCTGTTGATGTTTGTGATTATTGACTGCTCATGGCCATGTCACTAGTCCAACTTTTTTTTGAGGCAAGCATGTGTAGATGAACATTAGGAGGAATAAATAATCATATGCATTGTATATTGTCCATAATTGTGCTGAATCCAAAAAGCGAAAGTAGATGAGAAAAATGAAGGGGAATTCGGTTAAGTATAGAAAAGAGAAAAAAGGGATAATAGAAAGTGGGAAAATTAGAAATGGGGAGGGCAATGTTTGGAAGCAGGAAATCTCAACAAAGGCCCATTGTTGCCAAATCATCATTTTCTAGTCCAATATTATATGCACCCACCCGTTTTGTGTGTTTGATTTACTAGCACAATTGGTATACCTTTTTGAAGATTGTGCTTCAACCCCCTCTGTTGTGGCATATAAGAATTCATCTTCCTGTCCAACCAATCTATTTCTTTCAATGTAGCAACGCCGAACATACAATGGACATAAAGGTAAGTTAGTATGCATAAATACATGTAAAAGAAAGAAATATAGTTCGATTTATTTCAATGTAGTAGCAAAGAGAATACAATTCACATGAGGATAAGTTACTATGTAGAAAGATACGTAGTATCTACATACAATAAAATAGGTTCAAAGCAGTAGAACAAGTAGAACAAATATACATACAATAAATGAAATACTAAACACTGGAATATGAAATAAGAGTAGAGGCATGCACCTTTGCAACTCCTCCTCTACATTTGCAACAAAGAGTCCATTTTCTTCTCCAGCCACTCTGTTTGTTTAAATGTAGTAATGCAGAAAAATACAATAGACATGAAGGAAGTTGGTATGCATGAAGACATGTAAAAAAAAAAAATAGAGTTCGATTTATTTCAATGTAGCGGCACAAAAAATAGAAAGGACACGAAGATAAGTTATTTTGTACGAAGACACACAATATCTACATACAATAAATTAGGTGAACACATATACATACACTAAATGAAATACAAAACAATGGAATATGAAATAACAGTACAATCATGTACCTTTGTATCTCCTCTTGTACACTTGCAGTAACGACTCCTTCGTTTTCTCCAGCTATTCTGTTTGTTTCAATGTGGGAACACACAAAATACAATGAACATGAATGGAAACTGGTATGCAGTGGATAACAAGTAATATGTACATACATTAAATGAGAATCAACGAATAGAATAAAAGATAGTTAGAAACATGAACACTTTCTTTTCTCCATCCATGGTTGTAATTATATAAAGTTTTTCGTGCCCAAAATATATTACAAGCCATAAAATATTAAGAAATTGCATGACCATAGCTGAATGATTTTGGTTTTCTACAACAAAGTATCCAGATATGCTTTGAGACATGGAAATATAATTTTGCAGTATCTTTGGTGTACATCTCATATTTCAAGTACAAGACAAATTGTATCGTGGTCACACTAGTCTGTGTACAGGATAAAGAGGTTGTATTGTGATATGGGCACATTTCACCATATATGGTTAATAAGTGCGTTTTACACATGTTTTATCTTAACAAAAAGACAACGGACAATGTAATTGCACATGTAGTTGTCCAATTATTTATTATGCCACTATTTTGTATCATGTCAACATTGAAGTATCCTAGAATGATAATGGTTTTGTCCAAATGCAAATGGTGTGATGCATTTGAGAACACATTCATTATGCTAGCTATGTTGCACGCCAAACAACTTAGAAACTGAATACTGCAATTTGCAATCCACGAAACACCACTCTTGCTAGCACCATCTCAGTATCCTTTTCTTCTACAAGAACATTTTGCAAAGGCATGTAGGTATGGTACAGAGCTAGGAAAAAGAATTGGAGCAAAATCTAAGAGCAGGATAGGTGGGCACGAAACAGGCGCCAGATATCGACTTTGCCAGACATGATAAACGACAGAACCACAGGTCCACTTGCAGGTGCAGGACCTGAGCACCGCAAAGTGCAAACAAAACAGCTCCAACTGCCAGTGCAGGACCCCAACCTTGCAAAGTCGAAGTAAACAAAAGAAAACAACAAGCAACAAACCAGGGAGCAAGAACGAACATGCCCAACTGTAACCCATGACCTCAAACTCGCAAACTTGAGCCAAACAACAACTGACGAACCAACAAACTAGTGAACAAGCAACAACCACTGAACCAGTAAACAACATATGTATCTGCAAGGATTACCAATTTGCAGCCCAAGCACAGAAGGAACCCAAAACATATGATGAGCATGCTAGTAGAAATAATCAAACATTCTTACTTGCAAACTGCAAACAGTGAACACCAAAGAACAAATAGAAATGAAATTATGTCATAGAAACTTACTCTGAAACAATAAACGATAGAAGCACATGTCGAATAGTGGGTGCAACACCTGTACCCCACAAAGTAAAAACAAACAAATCCAACTGCACATGCAAGACCCTAACCCTGCAAAGTTGAAGTAAACAAAAGCAAGCAACGAACACCAACAGGTCCAACCGCAGGCACAGGTCCTCAACCTTGCAAAGTTGAACCAAACAACAACAAGCAACAATTGACGAACTAACGAACAAGAAGCACCCACCGAACCAATAAACAATGTATGTATCTTCAACGATGACCAAATTGCATTCCAAGCATAGAAGAAGTATGAAACATAGAATGCTTATGTAACTGGCGGTGGACACCAATATTGTCCAAATTCACTGCAACATTGTATGGAAAAATTCTAGGAAAAATGTACTCTAAGAAGCCTATTTAGGTAAACATTAAGGCTGTCAGTTTGTTTAAAGGCCTTGCAGTATGCAAACATTTAAGCTGTCAGGCATGTTTAAGGACCTTGCACTATGTAAACATTTAAGCTGTCAGGCCTATTCAAGCACCTCAAAAAAATGTCAATGCTCCAAACCTTTGGTATGTAAACATTTCAATACAAATAGAAATAATAAAAAAGGACATATTAACATAAAGTCAACAAATTATCGACCGCTATAGTCCCTCTACGCCTTCGACAGGTACTAATAATAATAAAAACATTAAAAAAAAGCGTCGATGCTCAGAACTTTCGGTATGTAAACATTTAAGTAAAAATGTAATAAAAATTAAAAAAGAGCGTCTAAGCTCAAAACTTTGGATATCTAAACATTTACAACACTGGGAACAATGAAGTTGGCAATAAGACCTCCAATATATTCTCCAATGAGACGATGACATATAAGGTTTTTTTTATTATATTAAAAATAATGTGTTTACTTCTATAGTATGAACAATACAGATGATGCGAAAATTTATTGATGATGCTATAGTCCCTCTATGCCTTCGACAGACACTAATAATATTAAAAACATTAAAAAACAATGTCAATGCTCAGAACTTTCGTTATGTAAACATTTCAGTAAAAATGTAATAAAAATTAAAAAAGAGCGTCTAAGCTCAAAACTTTGGATATCTAAACATTTACAACATTGGGAACATCGAAGATGGCAATAAGACCTCCAATATATTCTCCAATGAGACGATGACATATAAGGTTTTTTTTATTATATAAAAAATAATGTTTTTACTTCTATAGTACGAACAATACAGATGATGCGAAAATTTATAGTCAAAAGACAGATTAATATGAAGTCAACGAATTAACGATCGTTATAGTCCCTCTACCCCTTCGGCAGGGACTAATAACAAGTTGTATGATACAAATATTTAAATATATTTGCCTTAAAAAATGTTAGAATTTTTTCCTATAATTATGTCATATTTTATAATTTTCTTGGTGGGCAATTTTTTTTACATTTATTGTTTACTCAATTCATGAATATTTTGGAGATTCTTTACTAATATTTTCATAAAAAAAATTATGTTACATTTATCCTTCTTTTTATATATAAATAAAGAATTTGTATATTTTTAAATTAAATTAGATGAAACATAATCTTTTATAAACACGAGATTGGGTTTAAGGTAATCATGACTTTGCCCTTTGAATAGAAGTGATAATACTTGTTTTATAAAAGTGATATCAAAATGGTAAAGTGATGAAATGGATGTAGATTTAATTAATCACATCTACCCAGAGTTGGACTTGTTTTAGTTGGGGCCTTCACCTCCCAAAGTGGCTTCCACCACCAGTTGATAACCCTTTACCCTCTTGATGTTAAATCTTGATATCCCAACTTGATGGAATATGTACCATCGGACTTGTTGTAGGTCCAAATCAATTTATCTAGACTATTTTTGAAATAGATATGAGCTCTACACAGTTCACTAGTTAGGAGGTCCCAGAGCCGCACATGATTACCTCTCAATCATGAGTTCATCGGGAGTTTGTCGAGCTCAACCATCCTTTCCTCCATACAATATTCTCCATTGGATTGTTGATTGTATTAAGCGTAGTCTTCCCCTTGTCTCTTAAGAGAGTGACCAATGCCTCTGGTATTATTATATCTCTACTACACCCCATTATAACATATGTGTCGATCCTCACCTAGGTGTCTTCTCCCACTCGCCACCCTAGATAAGGTCCTATTACTAGAAAGGATAGGGTCAAGGCCTTCCACTTATTTGAAACATTCTATATTGACTTGTGTTCCTTTCTGATCCAATCTACCAAAGAGTAGGAGCAATATATTTCTGAACTAGGATCTAACACCATAAATCATCCTTTGTAATTATTGACCACAGAGATTTAGTTACCAACAAGAGGCCAAGATAATGGATATTCTTAAGTCCCCATCCTCCCAGAGCTCTGGGAATTTCCAAGGCCTACCATCGTACCCAATGAGAGCCCTTGAATTCACCACCTCCCTACTAGAGGAAGTTAAAACAAAGCTTTCAATTTTTTTTTCCAATATGCCTTTTGGGGCATGGGTGAGGGTGTGCCAATATACATGGATGGCCTATAACATAGATTTTACCAGCACAAGTTGGCTCCCATGTGATAGCCACCTATTGCACCATAAAATTTTCTTTTTTTTCCAGCTTAGAGACCAACCACCACCAATCGTTCTTCCTGTAACAATTAGGTTTGAGATAAAAGCCTGAGTATTTAAATATTTCCTTTAGATCATAGTGCTGAAAAGGAAAGTACCTACCAAACTCCCTAGATAGATTCTATTCCATGATACCAAAAGTCAATAAAATAGATTTGGTCTCACTAATTTCCATCCATGTGGCCAACTTCAACAAATGAAGAATCTCTTGGAATTGTGCTTCCTCTCTACCAATTCCAGATATAAATAACAAGACACCATCTACAAAAAGCAGATGATTCAAGTTTTCTCCACCTATGTGGATCCCCTTAACATGTATCAACCTTCTTACTTCTAGAATAGTTTTGTTTAAATTGTCAACCACCAACAAAAAGAGGTAAGGTGACAAGGGACATCCTTGTCCAAGTCCTCTGGAGGGCTTGAAAAAACTTGATGCAACCCCATTTATCAACTATGCAAAGGATGAGGTAGTAATGCAACACATGATCCAGTTGCCAATATGCAATGAGAATCCAAGATGAAGAAATAAGAGCTTTACACTATAAGGAAAAGACTCTCTAGCGGAGGTTTTTGCGAACACCCCTATTAAAATAACCCAAAAATATGTTTATAGTGGAGGATACTAGCAGAGGCGAGCAGGCAGAGGTTTTAGAGGATGTTTTTGTACAGTGCATTTATAAATATATAACGCACTGGTGAGTTTTATACAACTGACGCACCAGTGCCCGCAAAACTAATGCACCGTAGTAGGGTTATTTCAAACAAAAAAATACTTCGGTGCGCTACATAAATAATGATGCACCGGGGCACACAGTTGCTCTTAAAAATTGTGCATTGTGGCAGTGTTATTTTTAATTTTTTTGATATATGACGGTATGTTACTTAAACAATTGCACTGGTGTGGACGGTTTCTCCTAAACAATGGCGCACTATGGTAAGGTTTTCGAAAAAAATACTCTAGTGCGCTATGTAAATAACGACACATCGATGCGACTAGTTATTTAGCGCACCGTAAAAGGGTTAAATTAAAAAAAATCATCGGTCATATTCTTAATCATGCAGAGACGTTAGCCAAGAGAGCAATAGAAACAAGAGCATATGGTTTACCTATATAATTTTGTACGGGATTGCGAGGCGAGGGAGAGGGATTTGTTTCCTATGCATTTCTGTGAATTTTTTTGTCTGCATTTCAGTTGTAAAGACTTGAGTCTAAAGTATAGGCATTTCAGTTGTAAAGACTTGAGTCTAAAGTGTGGGTAGTCTCTAGAAATTCTAATCTATAATCATCTGAAGCATGTTGTAGACTCAAGTATTTGCTGAACTCCCAACTAACGGGTTGTATAGCAAAATTATTGTCTATATTAGTTGTTAATTCACAATTGTGTGCGAGTATGATGACAATTTGAGTTCTTATGACCATGATGTCCACGATGGGAATCTTTCTCCATGGGTACCTACTACCGTCTGGATTGCCCTTCCCATATTGCCATCATGATCGTCAATGATTATAACCTTGTGTGATCTTGTTGTCAATGATCATAGCTAGCTTGCATGATCATAACCTGTGTGATCTCGCCTTCAATGATCATAACCTGCATGATCTCATCGTTAATGATCATAACTTGCGTGATCTCACCGTCAATGATCATAACCTGCATGATCTTTCCGTCAATAATCATAACCTTGATCTCTCCGTCAATGATCATAACCATCTCTCAAAATCCTAAACTATAATCATTTCCCATTTATAATATAGTTGGGAGTTCACCAAATCCTTGAGTCTAGAACATGCTTAGTCTAGAAAAATTCTAATCTGTTTTACTGGAAAATAAAAATTTCGATAACTTTTAAAGCATAACGGTGTGTATATTCAAAAGACATTGCATCAATGCATCTATAACACTCCAACACATAGTGGCGTTGCATTAATAACCACACCGTGACATGATTAAATAAAACAAATACGCCATCGTAGGATTATTTCAAAAAATATACTCTGGTGCGCTCTGTGGTATACTGACACACTGGTCAACACACATGTTCTAAACGGGCGCACCATGATAGGGTTATTTAAAAAAAAATATAATCCAGTGCACTAGTTAAAACCAGATGCATTGGTGATGCTAATAATAGAGCGCATCGTGACAGGGTTAAATAAAAAAATTACGCACCATTGTAAGATTTTATTCAAAAAATATATACGTCAGTGTGGTCCATAATAACCTGACGCATCGGTGTGCACCCGTGCTCTAAAAGGGCGCACCATGTTTGGGTTATTTGTAAAAAATATTATACGGTGCGCTACATAAATATTTTAGCACTGATGCGTTTAGTAATCGAGTGCACCAGAACATGGTTTAATAAAAAAAAATTACCGGCCGTAAAATTCATTTTTACCATTTCTAGTGTTGTAAAGCTCAAAAGCACCGATGCAACTTTTGCCTCTCTGAAGCTCCCTATCATCGATGCTTCCCTTGCTTGCCTTCCTTCCATATGTTGCTCTATGCGTGGCTTTCAAATTTTTCCAAACGGTGGGCAAATTTGTTTTTTTTTACTACGTGCCAACCATGCCTCCCCGACGACAAAATGTCCATGTAATATCTTTGTTTCTTTATAACTTAAGTTTTCGGTGGATTAAAATTTTAAATTGAGTTAATTTTTCACTATTTAAAAAAAATAAAATCTACGCGGTGCGTTCAAGACGTTAGGCTCGCACCGCGACTAGTTCACCTAGTAAATTTATAGGGCGCACTGCAACATAATGTTAAATTCCTCGGCAGTGTGTAGGTAAACATGAATGCACCAACACATATATTTATCGACGCACTGCGTAAAATTATATATTTATTCAGTGGTGTGTCACAATACCTCTAACACACTGATCTGTTATGGTACATGACACACTGCGTGAATCAGATATATTATTTTACGTGGTGCGTTAGTAAGTGTTTGTATTGGTACGTTCATGTTTACAAACACACCGCCATAAAAAAATGGCATTTTGTTACAGTGCGCCCTGTAAATTCTCTATGCGCACCGTGAGTGGTGCAAGCTG
>ML833094.1:63300-77324 GCA_009831015.1 Picea engelmannii
AAAAATTGACCTGACCGCATCAATGTGGTAGGATTATACAACACACTACATAACATAATATAACAATTTTTATGCGGTGCTTTAGTTTACACTGGCGCACCATGGGCGGTGCTCACAACTTATGTACGTGCCATGGCAGTGCTTGATTGTTTTTCAAGCGCACCGATTATGAAATTTATTTATTTTTTGAAGGAAGTTATTTTTTTGTATTTATAAATAAATTTCTCATTGAGTAGATTTTTGTTATATTTTATGTATGAGTGAGGCTGATGTATTTCATATGTTAATCATGCAGAGACGTGAGTGAAGAGAGCAGTAGGGGCAGAGGGTGGACCTGTACAATGTTGTATGGGAATGGGAGGCAAGGGAGAGGGAGAGGGATTTGTACCCTCACCCTATTACTGCAATGACTCATGTTCTGTTGAGGAATGTAGGCCTCCTTAAGTACTATGAGGAGGCTACATCCCCGAAGGAGCCCTCCGGTTTGTTGGTGGATATGATCCGTCAATGGGATGTCCATCGATAGGCTTTCCCTATGGGTTCGGATCAATGGTACCATCTTACTAGGGAGGATATTTACTTTATCACTGGGCTATCCAGGAGGGGAGGATTTTCCCTAGTTCCCAAATGCCCCAGTAGGTGTTGCAACAGAGAGTCAACTCATGTACTCTCAATGATATATTGGGGTTGATGTACTTTCCACAGCTAATTTTCAAGTGTCTGGTGGACAGCTACGAATCAATTCTATTGGTGTAGAGGAGGTTAGGTGGCTCTCACTATTAATGACGACCATAACATACTTTACCGGTGATGGGAAACACATTAGTTTCCCTCTTTTGCATTATGTTGATTTGTTGGTACAGAGGCCACAATGTATTAGATGTTCTGACATTTTTTTGCGGTAGTTTTGTATAACGCTAGGAAGATGTTGTGCTATGATACGTGGGAGGTTGAACTTCCCTTTTGCTTCAGAGTTGTTTTGCTTATTTTTTGAGAGGTTTCTATACGAGGCTGACTTTTGTCCGTAAGTGATAGGCCGAGGACTCATGTGTGGATGCACATGTGAGGGGAGATGATGCCCAAGAGGGGCTAGCCAGAGTTTCCAATCAAGATTTCCCCAGACGCACTGGGGCTACTAGCCACTGAAGCAGATCACATATTTGTCATGGTGTCATGTCCTTACACGGGTTTAGATTGGAAAGGATGTCTAAACATCCTCTTCACACCAGCTGATAGAGGTAATATTAGTGTTTTGTTTAAATTAATCTAGTTTCATTTTATTGTCTTACTTAATTAGAATAAAATTAATTCTAACACGTTATTTAACTTGTTTTATTAAATTGTTTAATGAAACAATGTAATTATTGTTGTGTACTATACCTTTTGCAGATATTGACACTTTCATTGGGGATGTGTATCCTCCCCCAATAGATGATTATGAGGAGATGATGCCTGAGGCTGTGACGGGTCAGGGTCCTCGAGTGCATAAACCCAACAACATGAATCGTAGGTCAGATACTAGATTCATGTTGGAGTTGGGCGACCGACTCTGTGCACTTTTGACTGAGGTGGGAATCTTCCATGTGATGATATGAGACATCAAAGCATATCCTATGCTCTTGGAGCTTTGGAGGGAGATGTCATGTGATTTGATGTCTCTTATGCGTCATATAATCGGAGCTACCAGGACACTAACAATGGGGAGGGATCCTAATGATAGGCACAACTCCCCTTCCAGTACGACTCATTCGTCCAGTACCCCATCGATTGATGAGGGTGGTCATGATCCCTCTCCACATCCTCCTCCTCCTCCTTCACCTCACCTAGATCATGAGCAGACATCACATATTCCTCATCCTCCTCTTTCACCTCACCTAGATGAGCAAGCATGACCTATTCCTCATCCTCCTCTTTCACCTTACCTAGATGAGTAGGCAAGCCATATTCCTCCACCGCTTATTTATGGTCAGAGAGTCGACCAACCACTTCCTCCTGACCATCCATCATCTTCTACTACAGACCAGGCCTCCACTACTATTGTAGATATGCAAATTATCCCATCGGTTGGACCATATATGTTATAACAATTATTTGACTTGTTCATATATATATATGGTGCATTTTTTCTGTTCATGTTGATGTACTTAATTTATATGTTGATGTTGATGTGTATATTGTTAGGTCATGTTATATATGTTTGTTAAATCTGCTTGATAGATGTGTATGTTATAACCGTGTTCATTAGATGTGCATTTTTCCTGTTGATCATGATTATGTACTTAATTAATTTATATGTTGATGTTGATGAGTACATTTTTAGGTCATGTTATATATGTTTGTTAAATGTGTTTTATAGATGTTTATGTTAAATGATGTTTGTTAGATGTGTGTGATTATGATNCCTGTTGATCATGATTATGTACTTAATTAATTTATATGTTGATGTTGATGAGTACATTTTTAGGTCATGTTATATATGTTTGTTAAATGTGTTTTATAGATGTTTATGTTAAATGATGTTTGTTAGATGTGTGTGATTATGATGTTGGACAATGCTTGTGTTTTGTTAGATGCGATCACAATGATGATGCCCTGTTAGATTATTAGATTTGTGTGCTAGCTAATTAATGATGTTTATATGTGCTACATGTATATATAATTAATTAGATGATGTTAGTGAATTTAAATGTGTATTTTAGATGATGTTTATGTTTGTTAGATGGTTATCATCATGATGCTTATTTTTATTAAATGATCTTTATTATAGATTATGTATTGGTGAACTTATATCAAAATTTTATATATGAAACATAAAGACTTAATTTAAATAAAAAATGCAAAGATATTTTTATAAATTACAAAGTTTAATATGGTTAAAACTATAATTGTAAAATTAGCATAAACATTTTTCTATTGCAAAGATAGTTCATATATAATCATTCTAACCGTCAATTGGGTATAGCTTGGATGGTTGAGAGGAATGATTGCTATCCTCCCCACTTGAGTTTATTTCCCTTAAAAATGACATGAATAAGTATATTGTTGTAATGGCTTCGAGCCTATATGTATTGGAAAGTTTCATTTGAATCAATTGAATATCAAGGAAATTGCTTTTAAAAAAAAATATTCATTCTAACTAAATTCTTTTTCAAAAAACAAATTACATATGAATAAATGTTATTTTCCATTGTACTAATTACTCTTTTTTAATAGACTCTTCTACAATAAAAATTGTTATTAGTCCCTGCCGAAGGCGCAGAGGGACTATAGCGATCGATAATTCGTTGACTTTATATTAGTTCATGGTTTGACTACAAATTTTTGCATTCTTTCTATTGTTCGAACTACAGAACTAAAAGTATTATTTTTTATATAATAAAAAAACCCATATATGTCATGATGTCATTGGATAATAGATTTGAGGTCTTATTGCCAGCTTCTCTATTCCCAATGAATTATATGTTATCATATCCAAAGTTTTTAACATCTATGGTATTTTTGAATTTGTAGTATTCATACTGAAATGTTTAGGCATCCAAAGTTTTTAGCGATTGACAATTCATTGACTTTATATTAGTTTTTCGTTTGACTACCAATTTTTGCATAATTTCTATTGTTCGAACTACAGAACAAAAAATATTATTTTTTTATTTTTTATACAATCAAAAAATCCATATATGTCATGATCTCGTTGGATAATAGATTTGAGTTCTTATTGCTAGCTTCACTATTCCCAATGATTTATATGTTGGCATATCCAAAGTTTTTATCATCTACAGTGTTTTTGAATTTGTACTATTCATATTGAAATGTTTGGATATCGAAAGTTTTGAGCATGGATAGTCAGTTTTCATATTACTTTGTCCTCTGACTAATTTTTTTTAGCATAGTCTCTAGTGTTCGAACTATTGTTTTATTATTATTTTATTTTTTATTATTTTTGTTATTATTTTTTATTTTTTCTATTTTTCTTTATTGTTGCGTGTTTCGAGATTTTTTTTCATTGTTGTGTACATATTCTTAGATGTTTGCACAATGCAACACCCTTTGACGATTATGACAGCCTTAAGTGTTTACCTAACATGCCTCGCAACCTTAAATGTTTATTCTACAACTGTGTTACAATACAATTTACTTCCATTTTTTGATACAACGTTGTCTGCAGTGAATTTGGGTAATGTTGTTTTTCACCGGCATTACTGCTTCACTGGTTGATGCTTTTTCGTTGGTTGGTTCGATGCTAGTTGTTTTTATTTGATTCAACTTTGCAAAGTTGAGGTCCTGCAGCTGCAGTTGGACCTCTTTGTGGTTGTTCACTGGTTTGTTGTTCTTCAACTTTGCAAGCAGTTGGACCTGTTGTTGCGGTTTGCAGGTTTTCAAGCCGCGCTTCTGTCATCCCTCGTTGACGGGTAAGTTTCCATGCCATCATTTCATTGCTATTCCTTGTTTGTTGCTTGCTATTTGGAACTTTTTCAATACTGGGCCTCCTTGCCTCGCAACCCTATTGCAGAACATCTTTCTTTGTCGCTGCAACACTCATAATCTTTTCCTTGTTCTTGAACATCAATGTTCTATACAGAACTCGCCTTTGTCACAACCGTGGTGACATATAGAAAAAAAAACTCCTAATTTTTCCTTTTCCTGAAAACCATATGTTTGGAGCAGTTTTTTCACAATGTTCTCCTCATATTATCTGTTCCTGGAAACCACATGTTTCCTTAGTTTGTTTCCTTCCAAACGTCTTGTTCCACTTTGAATGTCGATGCTGGACACATAACCCAGATCTGTCACAGTTACAATGAAATATAAAAAAGAAAACTGAATGTTCTCCTCTTATTTTTTGTTCCTGGGAAACCATGCGTTTGGTGCATTTTTTCTAGGCTGTTCCCTTCCAATCACATATGCCAACTTCCACTTTCTGGATATCTTGCCATACCTATTTCCAAAATAGCAATGCAAAGGGTTTTAGAAATTGAGTTCGGAGTTGTCACAGGGGGCAAGCATCTGCTAGGGTAAACTCCGTCTACCTGTTGCCTTTGTCCTGTGCTTTGTGTCTTGCAAAGCATCTCCTGCCTCTGAAAAGCTTGTAGGATGCACGCCAAGAATAGGTTCAAAAGAGATATACCTTGAATACTCGGTCTTTGTGCTCAACAAATTTATAGTGTTATTTATTTGCGTTGTCTGTTCTGTTTGGTTCACTGTTAACTGTACTTTGTTTGCTTGTCATATGCTGTGACGGTTAGGGAGGTTTGAATTTGACAAGAATAAGGTTGAAGGATAGATAACGGAATTGGTATGTAGTTCCGCACTTGTAATTTTCTATTTGTCTTTTTCTTTTGTTTGTTTTTTCGCTCTCTTTTTTTATTTTCTTTTCTCTGTTTGCATATAAACTGAATATAGGTAAGAAACATCTTAAAAATCACAGTTTAAGAGATGAAACAAGAAATAGATGTTGAGTCCTACGAAATAGATACAGAGTCCATTGTTCATGACAACATCGACCATGTATTGCATCCCAATGGGCTTTTTAGATTGGATGCATTCTCGTGTACTGTAGGGGATTGCCTTTTCGATGCATTTCAGGTTCTATTGCATTTCCGTTATTCCTCAACTGACCTGCACAATGGATTGATAGATTATTTCTTGGAATGTTTAAAAAATGGTGATGCTGAGACATTGGAGTCGTATGAATATGAATTGGCATCTGACTTTCTTTGGCAGTTGCATGGAATACATGATGTCACTACGTATTTTTCAAAGATGTGGTTGTCTGCATCTGCAATTCTGCCTGCACACGAGAGGGGACTTTTGGGAGATACATTTTGTATACGATGTCTATCTAAGTGGCTCAATATATCAATTGGAATGTGGTCATTGATAAGAAAAACAAGATATCTACTATTTAACAAAACTGCATCCAATGATCCATATTGCATCTTGTTCCATGATGCTAATCATGTCAATGGTCATTATGAATCACTAGTGTATAGAAAATTATCCATATGCAATCTTGGAGGACCTCATATTTACTTGTATCTCATTTGCAAAGACCTTGAATCGCAATGGAAATGAATTATGCATTGTGTACAGTGCCATGGTTTGCAAATAGCAACAACTGTTGCATCTAGTTATGGAGATAGTTTGTTCAATGCAATTTGCTCTTTGGTAGCAAAAAAGTTCAATGTGCATTCGTTGCGGCTTTACACTGTACAATCCTTTTGCAATGCAATTATAGGTGGCAGCCAACAAGCTTTCAGTTGTTTGCATCAACACCTTTCGCCATATCTCCTGGAAAATATGTTGACAATTGGAAGTTGGCAAGAATACCTTGTAAACATGGCACTTCCATATGAAAAAGGAAAAGTGGAGGGTGGAAGATTCTGTTTGCAATGGCTATCTATCATATTCAGAGTAAATATCCAAGTCTAGTCGACCCTGCCAGATGACAGTGTCCATTCCCGATGTACTGATTCAAACTACGATCGAACAATTGACATCATCTTGTTGAAAACAAATACTCCACATATCCATTATCAACCTTTGATGGGAAATACCACTGGTTCAAGGTCCACTGTCCATGCCACCCAAACCGCATCGAATGTGCATACCCGTAGCATGCTATTTAATGGGAATGAAACCTGTCTCAGTTGTGATGAGGCCATACAGGGCTTAAACAAAAAACGTAGACTAACTTACCACAACTTGAAAAAGGTCATCCGTGAAACTCATCCCAGTTGTGATCAGGCCATAGAGGGCTTGAACAAAAAATGTAGACTAACTTATCAAAACTTGAAAAAGTTCATACGTGAGAGGAAAAAATACATTGATGGTATGGGAAATACTACCGGTTCAGGGTCTAGTGTCAATGCCAACCAAACCACATCGAATCTGCATAAGCGTCCTATGGTATTTAATTAGAATGAAACTCATCCCAATTATCATGAGGCCATCTTGCCCTTGAACAAAATACGTAGACTAAATTATCACAACTTAAAAAAGGTCATTCGTGAGAGGAAAAAATACATTATTACGCTTCCTTCTAGACAAAAATTGACATATCACAAGCTAAAGAAAATTGTTCGTGCACAACACAAGAGAAACAAGTACGGTCACATATCCCACAATGGTGATGGCACTGTCCGAGAGGAAAAAATCACATTTCGCGGGCTAGAACTATCAACATGCACTACTACCAATGAAAACCAACAAACACTTTCTATGCATACTTCTCTACAGAAGAAAGATGCAAGATAGACCTATGTGAAACAAATCAAAGACACTCCTTCAATTGCATGTGCAATTTGCGATCAATTGAATTTCACAAAAAACACTAAGTCTTTCACGCTCGATTTGGAAGTAGAATATGTCCGCTTGACACAAAATGATAAAAAAAATTCCAGCAGCAAAATTTGTCTTCCATACAAGCGGTCGCTTGAAAATGGAAAACTGCCACAGTTTGCAACACCTGACCAAATAAGATGTAATACACCATTACTAGATGTAAGTGTGCTTACAGAGCTTGAAGATAGACTTTTGTCTCTGCGAATTGCATTTGCACAAATCAGACCCTGGGGCTATAAACGACCCCAAATGGGCTTAACAGGATCAATTATTAATGTGTCTGTCCAACTAGATGTTGTGCAAAAATCCTTGCCACAATTCATTAGTGATACAATGACAATTGTTGTGAATCTCAAAAGATGCTTGTAATACAATAATGCATATCAGACAGGTAAAGTGCATGTGCATGTTGTCATGAAAGCATTAAAAGAATTATGTTCCAGGGCCCTATATAAAGCACAAAACATTTGTATAAATGAGAATTGGAACAATGTTCTCAGAGAAGGGGATGATAGCTCTGCACAGACTCTCGAAACTGCTAGTAAATTTGATACAAGCGATGAATCGAAGATTGAAACACCTAATGAGACATTGGTACATGGATTCACTGATTCACAGCGCATTCATGACTTGCAAGACAAGATTGTCGAAATTGCACTTGCTGAGGGGAAACATCTACTTGGAATATTCAAGGATGAATTTGCCGAGGAAATGAACTTTCCAACACTGTTCTATGGAGATCCATGTCCCAGTGACATTACAAAATGATTCAGTTATCATAAAATAGTATGATGTGAGCTGCTACATTCAAGCGGTGACTTCTCTTGTCACATAACAATTTTTTTTTTCAAAACAATGCACATAATAATAGAGCAAGTGTTGTCTTGCATGTGGGTGCAAATAAGAAAAGGCCAGCTGCAAGGAAGAAAGTTGT
The DNA here is from genome assembly GCA_009831015.1 of Picea engelmannii. Classification (NCBI taxonomy): domain Eukaryota; kingdom Viridiplantae; phylum Streptophyta; class Pinopsida; order Pinales; family Pinaceae; genus Picea; species Picea engelmannii. The sequence continues at coordinate 71,576 of ML833094.1, forward strand.
TGGCCAAAGATGTCAAGTACAAAGTAAACCTAGAAATAATCCTGAAATCTGATATTGGATACATAGATTTCAAAAACATTCGCATCTCTCTCGACTATTTGCAACAAAACAATAAAACTATTTTTCAATGACCCGACAATTGGGACCGCCAGCATTTTTCATCACATTTAAAAGTGCAGAGCATCCCTGGGATCCATTGGTGGCTGCGGTATCTGACTTGCATAAGAACAGGAAACATAAAAAACAAACGGATACACTGGAAAATGATAACATTGACTACCCCATAAGAAAAGACCCAGTGACATGTACTCGCTACTATAGACATAGAATAAATTCTTTGAGACAATTGATATGCCATGATGAAACATTTTTTGGAAAAATATTGGACTACTATTTTGTGACTAAATTCCATAATAGGGGGAGTGAACATGACCACGCACTATTGTGGATAGAGGGTGCACTGGTCTATGGAGCTGACAACAACTCACAGATCGAACACTTTGTGGGCAAACACATAACATGCAACACAAATCATTTGGATCCAGAAATTGCCAAAGTTCATAGACATGACCATACAAAAAGTTGTAAAAAACGAAAAAACTCACATTGCAGATACAACTTCCCCGTGCCGCCAATGAGAACAACAAGAATCATAGAGCCACTTAGTTTAGAGGATAATGTTTCCATTGAGAAATCTAGATCCTTGTTCGCATTTCTAGAACAATGAGACTTTGATGGGTTAATGAGCTTCGATGACTTCTTGACAGAGCTAAAACTAACAGAATATGAATACATCAAATCCATACAATGTACGCTTAAACAACCAACAATTTTCCTTAAACGAAAACTTTCCCATATCTGGAACAACAGTTTCTCCAAGGAAATGCCAATTATGTGGAATGCAAATACAGATGCGTAGTATGTCCTCAATGCATATGCTGCAACATCATACTGTACCTCGTATATGACAAAGGTTGGCAAATCCATGACAAGTGCAAATCCATTCGATGAAAACAAAAGCACATTAAAACATAACTTCCCTACATGGGAAGCTGCGTATGTTGCCTCTGAGACTATAGTGCAAACCAATAAATCTAGATTTACTTACAATGTTAATCCAACATGGGGTGATCTAGAAAGTACAGTCAATGAACTAGAAAACTCTAACAATCTTGATGAGACATTCACAAACCGAAAAACAACTAGAACTCCCTGTGAGTCCTATGACTTACAAGCAGATTTTCCTCGTCCTCGAGCACGCAGCATTGAAAAATGTATCAATCTTGGTTTTCAAGTCACAAAACATCCTTTCCTTATTGAAAATAATGAATACCACATAATCAGACGTATGTTGAATCGAGAACAACAAAGAATTCTAAAGGACATTGCGCTTAAAAAACGCTTGAACATGCACACTTCTGTGCACTTGTTCCTTACAGGCGGAGCAGGAATAGGGAAGACATTCACAACAAAAGCACTATTCCAAATGCTTATACGAATCTATGATTCAAACAATTCCTCTGATTCTACGAAACCAAAGGGCCTAATAGTTGCATATACAGGAAAAGCTGGATATAATGCAGGTGGAACAACAGTCCACTCTGCATTTTTGATGCCTTTTAACAAGTCACAGTTTCTTCCATTCAGCAAGGAAATGTTAGATATGTTATCTAAGATTTATGATGAACTGCAACTTGTCTTCATAGATGAGGCATCTTTGATTGGAAGTCGCTTCTTGTATTCTATTGGCAACCGACTAAGAAACATAAAACATGTGCACACGAAATACTTTGGAAACATTGACATGATATTCTGTGGGGATCTTTACCAGGCACAACTCATCCAAGATTCTTTCATATTTGAACAACATACAGTCAACATGAAAACAATGACACATGACTTCTGGAAAGACAATATTAAATGCTTTGAATTGCATACTACAATGCACCAGACAAATGAAACATTTATTGCAATTCTGAATATGATGTGGACAAACAACCAAACACACGATGACTTAACATATATCAATTCAAGGTGCATGCGACCTACACCAACAGATGTTAGAAAAACAGGACCGTGGAGCAATAAAATAAAACAAATGCGGAAATAAAACACATAAGATACATAATACAATAGAGACACAGATTTACGTGGTTCACCCAGTGTGGGCTACGTCCACCAGAGAAATTGCCAGGTCCTTCCTTTATTATTATCCAGCATATGAAGGGATACAACCTACAACAAACCCGCTGTAACTTCCTCTTCTTTCTCTCACTGTCTCCTATCTCAGAATACAATATTTGCCATCATACATAACCACAATACATTTCCCTCATAAAAGAGGGTTACCTTCTAGGGCAAAAAAACCCTAACATAATTTCTACCATTAGATATGCGACCTTACAATGAACGGTCTAGATTTACAATGAAATTACATTATACTTTTACAAGGCAATTTTTCCTTCGGGGCCTTCACCCCCGAACCCCCCAGCTGGGGCGATAGGCCCCCCGGACCCCACAGAGGGGGTACCCCCCCTCTGCACTCCCCCGTGTGGAAGAGTGTACATACTTATGGGGTGTAAAGTCTTCATGGGGTATAAACACAGTTGAAAACACAAGACCTCTGAGTCAGGAAGATAATCAGGCTCCACAACCAACAACATACCCAACCTTCCCTTACCTGTTCTACACGAATAGGGATGTTGCAATGCATAACAGGTTCATGCCATCGCTCATGCCTGGTGATGATATCTTGAACCAAGGTCTATTGAGCTTCAACTATATTCCATGCTGAAAATATGTTTCCCATAGTTGATGTGTTTCTATAGCTTGATAATTATCAGAATAAGTGTTCTTGTGTCATGAATATAGTACTTTGCTCCCTTTATTTTTCCTATTCTATCCTTACCCATTCTTCCCTTTTCTTCTTTCCCTATATTATATGTTTCTGATTCTATGCTTAGTTGCATATTTATGCTCACAGGTTCTTGGGGTGGCAGAGTGAGAAATTCTACATTCGTTTATATCTCCACATCACACGTATAACCGACCGTAGTCCGTTTCGACACTTAGCCAATTTTATGGCTGCGGATTCCCCTGAAGCCATTATCGAATTCCCATGCCCCGTGTTCCGATATAAATCTTGCACACAAAACTTCGGTTATTTACAATTCGACCTGGAATCCTCAAACTCGCAAGCCTCACTGTGCCTATGATAACTCTGTCTGACCGGACCGCCTTTCCATACTTAAGATCAAGTGTTGTTCTGTGACACATAAAGTTCTTTATTCCCCTTTTTTTTTTCTCTTCTATACTTTCCATTTTTTCCCTTTTCTTCTTCCCCTCTATTATTCGTTTTTGCTTCTATACATAGTATAGTCACATGTCTATGCTCGCGGGTTCCCGGGGCTACGGACTCAGAAATTCAATATCCATCTATATCTTCACATCACGAGTCCGATCGACTGCTGTTCATTTTTATACTTGGCCAATTTTATGCTAGCCGGTTCCTAGCTAGGCCCTATGGAACTCCCATGCCCCAAACTCTCATGCCCCATAGTCGATGTATTTCTATCGCTTGAAAATTATTAGACAAAGTGTTCGTCTATCCAGCATAAAGTTCTTGGCTCCCTTTCCTTTTTTTCTCTTCTATTCTTAGTCACATTTCTATGATAGCAGGTTCTTAGGTGCCAGACTCACAAATTCTATATCCATCTATATCTTGACATCATGAGTTCAACCGACCGCTTTCGTTTACTTACTTAGCCAATTTTATGGCTGCGGGTTCCCGGGTAGGCGTTATCGAACTCTCATGCACTGTGTTTGGAGTATACATATTGCATCCAAAACTTGCGTGATCTACAATTCAACCACATAATCCCACGTTAAAAAAAGTACCAAAGCATTTTTCACTCCCCTCCATCCCCGCCACCTTCGCTCCTTCCCAATGCACATTAAATATGATTTAATTAGTGACAACTCATCACAGATGTTAGAAAAGATTGGCATTAATACGCGGAAAGCTTGAGGACATCTCCCATTAAAATGCATCAATGGGAGAATATTACAGAATCTGATTAGTTTCTTATTTTAGTTTTTTTACGGCATCATCATAGAAATAATGCAATATCAGTTCGGAAAAATGGTTATTTACCTCAAAATTTTTGAAAGAATTGTACCTCGCTCCTGTTCTCACAGATTCTTGGGTTGCCGGGCTTCCAGGTACACAAAAGTTTCAGAGCAGTTTTCGCTGTCGTCCATCCTCACCAACTTCACACGCTTCCCAATGCACATTAATTATGCCTTTATTAGTCACGACTCACCAGACACATCGAAAAGATTGGCATTAAAAGGCGAAAAGGTCGAGGACATATCCCATTAAAACACATTGAACCAAGATTTACCAGAGATTATATTATGATGTTTCACCGTCCATTTTAAATACTATGATGAGCAAAGGAACGTTCTCATCAACTTATGGCTGTAGCTTGACAACATTTCTGTGGAGATACGTTGAATATTTTCGGGCGCGAGGACCAGAGTTTTCACTGCTCCATAGCTTATGACTACTACTACTCATCCCCTTCTGCCCAAAAGAAAGTCATCTCGACATATGGAATTGCAGTGGCAACTTCTGTCCCTAAATTTTTTTACTTTAAGGAGTTGGTCGCGTGTTGCGTCGATAACTATATTCCGAACCAATGGATTATCTAGATGGGAAACCATTCCCAAGTCTCCCTATACCCTCAAGTATTTCAAAATATGTTACCACTTCCCGACTAATCCAGGTGGATATCGGTGGCCACCCACCTTTTCCAACTGGCTCAAAACAGTTTTCTGGCAATTTTAGTAATTTACTATTTTTAGCAGGTTTTAACTTCCGGGGCCATTTTGAGGGCCTAAATGAAGGTTTTTTGAGATAGAGGTTCTCAATTATAGCTGAAGGCATGATTTAGCCCCCAAAATGAATCTCCTCAATGATACCTTTCCAACGAGCTATCACACGCCTAAAACGAAGATCGTATGCAAAAGTTACGACCCCGGGAAGTTGATGTACTAACTTACCCAAACAGGGCCCACATGACTTTTGGCATTCTCGTCTATTGTAAAAAGGCCTCTAGAGCCTCATTGTAATCATCTTCTCATGGATGCGAGTAGCAGCCACATCTCTTCTCAGAGATAAGCTACCAGCGCCCTAGCTAGTTTATTTCCATTCTGTCTATAAGCATATTTCAGTCATTTGTTATTAATGAAATGAAGTCTTATTTCCGCTGCATCTCTGCGTTTATGTGTATTTCTGTATTTCATTGTGTTCCTACATAAATTTGGATCAGTGGTATCAGAGCGGTCTGCTCATTCTCGATACTTCTTTGCATGTCCCCAATGAGATCAGGGTATAAGGAGTTGGGGCTCGATCTGGTTGAACCTTTGCGAGATCAGCCTCACAAACCCCAACGACCGCCCATGGGGGAAGAAAAGAAATATGAGGGAGCAAGAGATCCTATCAAAATTTTGCTTGAGGAGGCCCTCGAGAAACAAAGGAATGCGATGATGGACAACTTTGCCCAGATTCTTCAACGGATTTCGACTGGCGGTGCATCGACATGCAGAAGCCACTTTGGAGGTGCCACTCCTTTTAAGGTACAAGTAAACTTTGACATTCCCATATTTGACGGCCAAATAGATGCAGATGTCGTAGATAGATGGTTGAATCTGTTAGAAGGATATTTCTCGGTTCATGAGTTTTCTG